>JBBBDQ010000515.1:4197500-4325000 GCA_037127315.1 Ascarosepion bandense
TAGATTCTTCTCTTTGTGTCTCTATCATCTTTCTTATTTAATAGCACACATTATATATATATATATATATATATATATATATATATATATATATACAATAGTAAAAAAGATACTGGTTAGATGGTTATTTAAAAAAAGATTACTCACGGATTTTACACATACGTAGGTAAAAGATATGTTAGGCCTTGTTAGAAGTGGCCATCCATATTTAAGTAACTCTGTTATTTTTTACGGATATTATTCAAGTACACCACCTAATATATATGTTATCAATTTTCTCTCCCAGCTTAAAATAACTTCGAAACAATAACCATCTTCGGATCCGTGTCTATAATTCAACTGAGGCGATCAGTTTCTGTTCAAGGTCGAAGTTCTTTTAATACAACTTAATTGATTTTCTTTGATTTATAATTGATTTTACTGTTGAGAAACTACATTTGGTGCACTGGGATAACGAAGTAAAGGAAATAGGTAAGTAAACAGACAAAGTCATTCTGTGAGAAAAGAATGTTGAAACGCACACACACGACCATCCAACAACACACGATATATATATGTATATATATATATATATATATATATATATATAAATCCCGGTAAAGAAGACCCAAGGTTTTATAATTTTGAGTTTCTGACATTTTTTTTATAAAAAGTGCTCAATACAATAAATATTGTAGAGCTTAATATAATCATATAATTATGAATTAAAAGTACATTGCTACTCGGAAATTTCTGTTTTGAGATTTCTAAATTTGTCATCAGTGTTGGATGTTGGTTGTGAAAATAATTTACATTTAAATACAAAAAGCAATCTGAGAAAGTCATTTTGATCAGCAGTTGTATTACACATCTCATACAGTATCCCACTTGAGTTGCTCTCGAGTATAAGGCAAATTCTGCCCCAATAAACTAAGAACACGGTGGAGAAAATAGGGACATTTAAAAAATGCACAAGCAAATAGATCAAACTGTGCAAGTTATGGATCCTCAGCCAACAAATGCATTAAGTTTTTCTGCATTTTCTACACTTTGTCCGTTCGTGATGGGGTGTCTTCTATATATTGTATTATTTACCCTCGGCTTTATTTTCATTGTCCAGCTGTTCGTTTCTGAATGTGATTCCACTGTAGATTATTCATTGATTAGCGACAACCGAACTACCAACGGTGACGATGAACGAGTGGCTCTGCGAAGAGGCACTTTTTCTTAAGAGAATATTGAGCTTTACACTCACCATCAACCTCAAGTGGAACTTTTCATATGCGATCTTTCGTTAAAGATGCCGCTAAAATGATCGGTTCCCAGTTATAAGAACCAGTTCAGGCAGAAAATAGAGTAGAGCACTCGTTATCCACAATTGATTCTAGATCAATTATATATTTACATTTAATCATTTCACCCCAATCAAGGCAATAAATGAACTAAGATGCCAGTGTTTACTGATTGCGGGATGATGGATTGCGATACCCTTATGTTGGTAGTGATTTTCCCTTCTACAGTCATTCAGCGTTCTCGTTTTATTCTGTGCTTGATTAATTGTCTTAAATTCCAATAACTGGAGCAAGGAATCTAGTTAAAAAGAGACAAAAACACTTAAATAAGCAAGGCTGACAAATTAATATATAGCTCAGCAGACAAATTAGATAGCCTCTATGAAAAGAGACACGTAACGTGCTATTTAATTAATTTCCAAACGCTTAAACAACGTACTTGATTGCGATAGCTATACTCGATGAAATAAATTGCTATCAATCTCTCGGCTCATCAATAACTCGAGACAGCGCAAGGAGAGAACAAACGCCGAAGTTTCTTAATAATTTCCTCCCCAAGTAAGGCAATACCATCATTAATCCGTTATTTTGTCAGTGTAGATTTTTGAATTTTTAATAATGGTTATTGATTTGAAAATGTCAGACGGGTGCAAAAAGAAATACGTTTGAATTTAGAGATTTTTGTTTTGTCTGACCGAGGTCAAAAAGATTACGCCTCAGAGTCAAAATTTGCACCGGAAAACAGCTGTTAGTAGAGCGAAAATGATGTCTAGCTGACAGTTGGAATGAGGAAAAATTTTAGTTTGATTTGAGAGTCTGATTTCTGCAGTCGAGCTTAGCCACTGGGTTTCCCTGATGTGGGAGTCTATCCGTAAACTCAGACCAAAGAACCTTCTCAATCGACGGCGTGTTACGAAAGATGTTAATATTTTAAAAAAATAAAAATAAAAGATATTGGATATTTTATTACATTTTGGATCCAGTCTATTTTTTTGGACGAGGTCGTATGCTTGAGATTGTTATTGTTGTACGGTGACAAGAACGAAAAATACGAAGAGGAATAAAATTTAAAAAAGTTTATTATCCTGATATTTTATGAAGAAGAAGAGGTGAAATTGGTCCCAGCGGCAGTCGGGTTAAGTGTCCCCTGACGAAGTAAAATTTTCCAGCAGATTTAATCGTTGCCGAGTTTGTTCCAGATTTAATTTCCGTCGTCGTCCCTGTGGTTGCAGCATTCTTTCAGATATCGTGATCCCAACATTGTTTTTCCAACAGTGTATTGTGTTTGCAGAATTATTTCCATTCTCGAACTGTATATATTGCACTTAGACACAAAAAGTTACTGAATGTTAGAGAATACGAGGAAAAACAAACATTATCATGGAGGAAGAACAATAAAAACAAGAATTAAGAAGGCAGATTATAACGATTGACATTGCATTTACATTTTTAAAGATCAAAGTTTACTGGGAAGCAAGGAGCATGAATAGAGCTCTACAAGCGAGAAGGGAGAAAGCAAAAGCTATAGAGCATAGAACTTTAGTGTAAAATTACATTTTCAACTGTAGAATTACGAGATCTTTCCGACAATCTCGTAATATGCTTCAATTCACAAAGACTAGGTACCATAATGCAGAATTTATCAGAACAATAACCATTAACGTATTTATAAAAATGACACATAGATACTATGATACAATAGTAGTAAAAGAACTTAAGTCGAGATGCCAGGTCAGGACCAGTAAAATAAAGATTCTTCTTTAGATTTTATCAATTATCTTTAAATATAAAGCAGAAGGATCAGACAAATGTAGCAGCAATATTTAAAGCATGAACGAATGGTAGAATTATAAATATGTAAGATAGTGTCTGGTGGGAGAAATTGCTGAGCCTAACATAGTGAACCGAATTTCCTAGCAACAGACCAGATAAATCCCACCCTTCTCTCTCTCTTTCTCTGTATGCATATATATATAATGAATTATAGTTCACGATTGTTATAAGAGATTTTATATACGACTGTATAAAATTACTTCTGATACAATGTAATATATTCTGTGACACACAGAATATAATTTTGTTCAAAAGCAGGAATGCAAGCAATGACAAATAAAAGTGTGTTTACATTAAAGGAATATTATTGTATTTTGTTGAACCGGCAGAAATATGATTTAACGTCAGGAACAATGACAAATAAAAATGTTTTTGCTTCAAGGCAGCTGTTCGCAAGACCAGAAAATGTAAAACAATGGCAGAGAAATGTGATGACGTCAAAGGCAGCTGGCTCATAGGCAATAATCGGCTATAGTGATTAATGAGTGTACTTATCCATAGATGACGCAATTAAGCGGCATTTTACGTATTTCAGCCTATATAAGATCTTTTTTGTGGGGCCAAGTATAGAATAACGCAAAGAGAACGCAAAGAAGGGAACACAAACCAGTCAATTTTCTCGTATGTGCGTGATTGTCTCTGACTACCACTCCCACACAACCGTCACCGAAGAGAATAAAAATTCATGTTAATATTTATATCTATACGTGCCTGAGTCCGTCGTTGATCAAGATGATCTTCATCGTTGGTTTTCTGGTACATAGCAGAAGTTGTTACAAGAGACATCTACTGAGTGCTTATAAAAATGTTCCTACCAAATCAAACTCTTGTGCTACACACAAAAGACCTAGTAGAAAATATCAATAC
The DNA here is from genome assembly GCA_037127315.1 of Ascarosepion bandense. Classification (NCBI taxonomy): domain Eukaryota; kingdom Metazoa; phylum Mollusca; class Cephalopoda; order Sepiida; family Sepiidae; genus Ascarosepion; species Ascarosepion bandense. Next base: position 4,201,472 of record JBBBDQ010000515.1, read on the forward strand.
ATATTAATAGGCACAAATTTATAAAACAAGACAACCACTACGGAAAGTTTTTAGAAGAAAAATGCATTTACTTACACAAATTACAAAAAAGTACAACTACTAATTTTGCAGAAGTTTTTTTTGTGCGTTTATTAAGACAGGATAATAATTTCTGATAAAAGGATCACCAGCGAAATATGGAAAGATTACAGTTTGGGACAAGCCAAGGATTTTGAAAATGATGAAAAAAAATATAAGAAGGCAGGAAAAACAAAGGTTCAACCGCCTTTGGGAAAGACGAAAATAGCTAATTTCACTTGCCTCATGAACGTCACAGTATTTTTTAAAGTCCTTTTTAGCTTAACACAGTTTATACTTGGGGAAATTTATCAGAAATCTTTACGTTTTAGACTATCCAACTTAGGAGAATTTTTACTGGAACTTCAAATCTAATCTCTCTGTGGCTGGCTGGTAACTGGAGTCTCCTTTGATGTTCTCTTCTTGATGTCATTGCCTTTTCGTATGTTGAGCTGCCTTCTTCCCTTGCTGTCAAAAAGTTTTCTCTTCGTATCTACTGAACCAGAACTCCACTTATTCATAAATTAGGCTGATATCTTCCCGACTATTATTATATTTATTTATTTTCATCTACTGTCCTAAGTATTCCAGAAATCTTATTTAAGAAAAATATCGTGACTGCATAAGGCCAAGGGGTAACCCATCTTGGTATTATACAGGGTCTACGTTTCTTAACTTTAGTGATCATGTTTCAACGTGATATGGCCATAAGACACACATGAGTTTACAGGCTGAAATATAATTAGCATTAACAAAGATCACTTCAACTTTAACTCAAAGTATGACCGGGCATTTTTGGTTTTCTTACTCTTTGTAACAGCACCAGACCCCTGTAGAGACATATTCTGTCTGATCTTGGAACTTCTTTAAAAATTTCCTCTTTTCCGTTGTAGACAATACGAAATTAGAAATTAATTCCAAGGTAGAATTGACGATAGAAGTTGACATTCAACCTCGAATCTAAATCTTTATCCATTCTTGTACTAGATTCTCATACCAATTCGACTTATATTGACCACCCATATAACATAACAATATACAGCAAATGAAAAATAATTATTTTCGATTATGAAATATGACGTTTTAAATTGTTTAATAATTTCAGTAGATCTTATGAATATTTTATCAGAGCTTTTTCTGGTAACCAACAACTTTGTATTTATGGATATTATATTTAAAATAAAATTAACTTCATTTCTTTGTTTTGATAAAGTCTGTCAGTGGACGAAAAGGGCAGACGAAAATATAGTTTTTTATTGTCTTCTCTATTTTGCTCATATATATATATATATATATATATATAGAGAGAGAGAGAGAGAGAGAGAGAAATAAATAGATATAATAAAATATTGTTTTAAAATATGCTATATTTATTTTATGAGTTCAAGTGCACAATATCGAAGATAGAGCGTATGTAAATATAATTATAAGAGTGAATATTGAAGTCAACACCCAACGCAACAGTCTCATTCGTGCTAAAAGCAATCGTCAAGTTATATGCGTTGTGGTTTTGTTCGGCTACTTATATATACCGGCTAGTGATGCATTGTGGGTAGTCTATTGTATTTTTCTAACGGTTATTATTGTTGATCCATATTATTACGTTTGTGTCTTTGTGTGCGTTTATCTGTCTATCTGAAACCTAGGACTTACTTGAGACTTAGAAAATTTCACTGATACTTCTAGTATTTTTGTAATCTTTTATAAATATATGGAACCTTCTGTAATTTTTTGGAGATTGCTAAAATGTTCTGTATTCATCTAGAAGTTTCTGGTAATTTATGATATTTATTTTATGGAACTAAAAAGCCAGATTGGTGGGCTCAATATGTCACGTCGAACATCTATCAAAGCAAACGAATCTATGTATAAAGAAAATCGCTAAAGAAGTATTATGTTAAAAGAAATTAAATTTACCAAAATGATCAACTCATTTCATACAAGCGAATTTAAATCAAGTGCAGAAAGCCTACAATAATGTTGAAACGAGGAAAATATGATCCCCTGAAAATAATTTTTGAAATCGCAAAAGAATATTTTGAATTGCTGTGTAATGAGGACATACTTTTATATCATCTTCAGATTGAAAGCAAGCGACATGTTCGATATACTACTGAAAAGACTGCGATTTTCAAAACTATTAATGAATCCAAAGAGAAGAAAAGTGACCTGGGAGAACTTAAACAACAGTAACAACAACAACAACTTCGAATTCCGAATTGGGTATTGAATCCGAGACTGAACCAGAGAGTGAATATGAAGTGTCCGAAAGTTCTGAAAAACAATCCACAAGAAAAAACGAAGATGTATCGCTAAAACCAAAATTAGAACCAAATTAGTAATATCTTCAAACATATCAATCTACAGAGCATCAAATTTTGTCAGTAGTTATCTTAAGAAAGGAATGGACGTTAAGACACTATTAAAGAAACTGCTAAAGTTTAAAATATGAGAGAACAATATACTAAGAAAATTGGTCCTTTGATTTTGATGGTAAACGAAATGATATGAAGTATTTGACTTGAAAAATGAAAGAAGAGAATTTAAGTTGGAAAATTAGGTCATTCAAATAGAAAAGCGAACACTGATGTCAAAGCAATAACAGCTATTCTGGACGAATAGAATAGAGGTGCCTTATGGTGCAGTGGATAGGGGCTCCAGACAAGACATTGGAGAGCCGAGTTCGAATTCCAGTTGAATTCGTTGCATTCTCTCACACACATTTGAGATATAGATTAATATCTAAGAAATGTATTAATCTATATCTTCTTCCTCTAGCTATAGATCAAATAACAAGACAGATTGTATTCTACAGCATTGGTTCGCAACCAGTCTACCGCAGAAAGAAATGGCAACCTATTGCGGGAAAATCTTTGGTAGGTAGATATGGAGTATTTGAGGAAGTTTGACAGTTTATAGGTGTTGGAATCTGTGAGATGATTGCTCGTAACTGGTCTCCATATTTAATAATTTTAACATTATGGCATATGTTTTCTGGCTGGTACTGTCCATTGATCGTGTTGATTACTTACGCAAGAATACACTTGGGAAAGATATTAATCCATCTTTTTCCCTCCAGCTATTGGTTAAATAGCAAGAGAGATTGAGTTCTATAAAATAGAATTAAATAAATGGCAACTAACTGTGGGAAAATCTTCTGCTTAATCTGTAATGGATCGAAAGAGACATGATCGCCCAAGCGTTTCTCATGTATGGTACTTAACTGACTGACATGGGCATGTATTCTTCTACCGGTAAAAAGATACTCGCAAATCAAAATTTTTAGATTAATCTGGTACAGATGGACTGACCATTGGTTAATTGTCCAAATCCACAATGTAGATGATTATCAGAAGCATTTTGTTTTGTATATTAATTAGCCGAAAACGATTATTATTTCATTAAAACGACCAAAATGTTGTATACTTAATACAAAGATGAAAAACAAACTGCAACCAAAACATCATATATGCTGCATACCCGTCAATGAAACGACTATTATTAATTTCTTCTCTCTCATAAAATCGTTTGCCTTTTTTCAAGTTGATAAAATGACGATATTCTTACTTAAGAAAAATAACAACCGTAACAAGTATATATAAATAAAGGCATACAACATTTTTTATTCTTCAGGTGACGTGGCGTAGACTACGAAGTGAAGTCGGAGGTGTCAGCATCAAGTCAGCCAGAGACCGCGCTCATCCGCGGTTTTCTCTGTGTCTTTTTCGGTCTGGTTAACAATTTCAAATGCTCCTGGATAAAACTTCTACTAATACGTCTCTTATATAAGTGATTAAGTCATCTTTAGACACTTTGTTTACCCTATTTCAAGGCACACATTATCTGACCTTGGTTACACTGGTTTCAAAACAATCAAATATTTTCCTGACACGGAGAATTTTGTTTGAATTCTTAACTTTGACAACAATCAAATATTTATCAAAACAATGTCTACTTTTCTTTTGCTAACCAGTTTGCATATTTTTACTGTTTCATAAAAATACACTTCTTCACGAAATTATGCACTAGTTCAGATAAAATTCAGCAATTGTATGAATTCATAGCCATCGTGATTGAAAATCCCCTCAAAATATCAGTGTGCATAACAGGCAACCAAGTACCTTAAAAAAACTTTATGATATCTGTAAAAAGAAGGACAATATTTTGCTGATCCTTTTTGTTTTTGTTTTTTGCAAAACACAATAATTATAGTAAATATTCCACATTCTTTTTCTTTATATAACTATTCTTAATTGGAGATGTTTTTAATTGTACATGTAATTTTTAAGTTTATGTATTATGCTATATCTATGAATTGTTTAATACGTTAAAATAAATAAGTACTGCCCAATCATCATCAGCAAACTAAAAAAGTCTTAAAATTTTCAATTCCTTTTATCTGTAAGATTGAATTTTATGCTATAGTTGGAAACTGCTAAATGCGTTAAAATATATTAAGTATGAACAAATTACCTTTTTAATTAAAAAATTAAGGTTTTTTTAATTATTTCATCCCAAGCAAGGCAGCTTTACTGCCACTGGTGTGCAGTGGATTACATAGGAAAAGTGATGAGAAAGAAAGGGAAGGTTATAGGGGATGTCAGGGAGAGGGTAATAGAAGGGTGAAAATACTGGTGTGATGGGGGTGGAGTGGATGACGAAAAGAGCTTGAGAGAAAGGTTGCAAGTCAGTGAGATAGGAGATTACTATTAACCTTACATTTAAATCCTTGGAGATTGTAGCTGTCGAGGAAGCAAACATACGAAAGAGAATTCCACAGGCAGGAAGTGCGAGAAAAGAAACTGGTGGAAAAGAAATTGCGGTTATATTTCATCGGTTTCACTATAAAAGGGTGGGACCTAGTTGCTAGTTTAGGAGTTCGAGTAAATTCATACATAGGGGTCACCAGTGAACTAAGTTCACTGGATCAGAAGCCGTGAAAGTATTTGTAGAAGACAAAGGGAAGCCACATCACGACGAGCTACCAAGTCGGGATCGATCACATTGCAGATTCTTCGTTGAACTTTGTCAAGAAACCTGAGGTGAATACCAGGGGCACCCGACCAGATGTGGTAGCAGTATTCAATACATATTCGGATGGTAGATTTATACACACGGGCGAATGGTAGATTTATAAAGTTACTGAAATATTTAGATCTTTTTTTACTCTGATTGCGTATATGGTAAAATCAAATGTGACTCGCTGCGGCTCGTCAGGCTAAAGTTCTCAGTTGCCCTCAAAATAACATATTGAATCCATTGCCAGGTCAGCTGTTTGGTGTTAAAAAAGAAACAAAAACTATTCTCTCCAGAATCTATCTTACATATCTATACGTTTTCAACTCGTTCTTCATTAGAATTTTACTGACATTTAGAGTTAGGTATTTCTGCTATTTGTTCAGAACTACTTGATAAAATCCAAAGAAGTGAAATGAAAGTAACCCTGAACAACTAATCGTCGAAATCCTTTCTTACTAATACTGGTGTCCCTCATGTTCCTGTCCTTGGTCCTACTCAGTTTTTTAATTTCCCTTAATGATCTTTCCGATGGCAACAGCTTTCAACTTGGCATCTACGAGGATGACAAAAACATTTTCCTCCCGCCTCGATAATAAGATCGATCAGTTTGATAAGCTCAAAATAGCATCCGATGTCTAAAACATCTGTCGCCAATTAAGTCAAAACAAAACTTCTCTCTGTTAATCATCTGAGAGACCCCTCTCTGCTTAACCTCTTAGAAAGTGACTCGTTGCGCCTTCTCGGACTAACTTTCTAAGCTCTTGTGAAGTGGCAGAACAATATTGAATTCATTGCTTGGTCAGCTGCTAATAAAGACGGTTCACTGTTTAACGCTAGACAATTGTTCTCTCCAGATTCGAACTTGCATATCTTTAAGGCTACCATTCGTTCATATTTAGAATATTGCTGCCACATATGGTTCGGTTACCCCGCTATTTAACGTAAGCTCTTTAATAACATCATAAGAAGAATCAGCAGTATCATTGATCCTCATCTGGCGGCTCAGATTCAGTTCCTTTCCTACAACCATGAGGTTGTCTCACGGTGGCCTTTCTATAAATACTTTCGCGGTAATTGTTCGGATGAACTCTTCGCTATGGTACCGAGACTTTATGAATTTAAGCGCAGTACTAGACTGATGTCGAGATTTCATAAATTCACAGTTGGACTGTCTAGATGTTACAGTAGGTATTTATTGGTATGGTTACACTTGGACATAATTTCTGTTCGTTCATGTTTAAGGTAATATAAAAGGGATTATTTGCAAATCAAAAGTACATGACAGATGATCAAAGCAAAAAACATATTTAGAATCTACCAAAGATAGTTTTAAAGTTAGACCGCAAGTCTACATTTAAACTGGATAACCTCAAAAATTGTACAAAACTGGCTAGCCATATGTAGAAATAAAATCGAAGTATAAAATTGAAGTATAAAAAAGAACCCGATATATCTTGGAGCATAGTAAAAATAGCCAAAACGTACAACGGTGGTAAAATATACAGATTATGCCAGATGGCTGTTATGTTGATCTCAAACAAAAATGAAAACTAAATAAATTTATTAAATGAAAGAACGGACACTATGTGCAAGTGTAACTATAATAATAAATACCTAGTATCAAGGATAAACGTGTTCTAAGACCCTTAAGTAACTTCTAATTTTGAAAACTGTGCGTTCATAAAAGGTCCCTGTTACGTGAGCGTTTAAAAAACGGTAAAATCAGTTATTGTAAATCACCTGAAGACACCAAAAGGTAGAAACCTAAGTCGTGAAATAACTTGTTTCCAAATTATATATATATATATATATATATATATATATATATATATATATATATAATTTATATTTTTGTTTTAATGGATACGCGTATTTCAGTAGATACTATTTTTTAATGAAACAGTATATTTATGTATATCTACCAGCCTGAATAATCAAAAAATCTTGTCATGAAAATAGATACTCGCAATTGACCATTGAATTTTCTTAAGAAAGGACTATATAACTTATTATAACTTATTTTCAAGCCATTCTGATAATGTAAAAAAGGAACTTAATTCAATCAGAATATAAGCTGGGCTAATTTAAAATCTTTCGAACTGATCTAAAAATGTATTAACAACGTTTTTAAAACTCACTCTTTTTTATTCATTTCCCACGAGTGTATTTGGGCAGCAGTCCTTCTTTTATGTAGGTTTCATTAAAAATGAACAGACAGGTTATTATGGTTGAGTTTTTTATATAATTTGTCATGTAATCCTATAATTTCTTTCTATTTTAGGATTGAAGTTATATAAAAATTGTCCATATATTTTTTCCGAACGGTTTCGGCTATACTTTCATGATCGGGGATTATTATTTTAAGTGTAACTGAATATGCACAGTGTTTATGTATGTGTGTAGAGTCATGAGTTTTTTGTTTATATTCCGAAAATGGTGACCATGTTGTTGTCGTGTTCGTAGTTGATATTAAGTGCTGTTTTTTTTTATTTATATTGTTTCCGTTATTTTAGCCTTTTTTGTATGTGGATGACGCTATGAGATTTGTGTTATCAACAAGCATGATGTAGATAGGTATGTCTTCGTATGTGTTTAAATGAAATTGAATATATATATATATATATATATATATATATATATATATATATATATATATATATATTGGTTATAATTAAATTAGGCCAGTAATCAGTTGTGGTCAATAGATTTATATTATATATATATTTTGAAATGAGTTATTTCCACAACCATTTATGGGTGGTTTATCGAAAATGTCTTTGATGTTTTTGTTTGATTGGAGGTTCCTCATTTTCGATAAACCACCCATAAATACAAAGAAACAAACACCCAACCTATCAACTATCCTCACTCCTAACAAATATTTAAATAATACAAACCTATCAGGGAATTTAAAATGTGGAAAGCCTCGCTGTTTAATTTGTAAACATTTAATAACAGACAAAACATTCTCTGTACCCAACACCAAAATAAAATTACACCCACCAAACCTTACTTGTGACAGCAAAAATATCATATACTTTATCTTCTGCTCAATTTGCCCCAACAGTGGATATATCGGCGAATCCGGTAATAACTTTAGATTTCGCTTCAATAATCACAAACTAAATATACGACAAAAAAATGTATACTCCCCAATTGCAGCCCATTTTAATCAACCTGATCATACTTTAGAAAATTGCAAATGTTTACTAATAGACTCCAATTTTAGTTCTACATACACACGCAGAAAGAAAGAAAAATACTGGATTTTAAAATTAAATACACACAAGCTAGGTTTAAATAGGGACTTAGGTGTGTTGAATCTTTACAAATATTTCAATAGGTAAAAATTTTTTTCAGATATTCCAAGAAATTTTTATCGAAAACAAACAGACTTTCTCTACGGACGTGCTGCATGTTGTGAACAAACATACCACGTGATGTAAACAAAAAATATTCGGACGCTATCGTGAAATACGTTTCTAATTCAAATTTAAAAATCACTTGTTTGTGATGAAGGACCGAGGACGGTCTGAAATATAAAATATAATAAAAATAAACAAATACTGTTAAAAAAAATTACATTTTTAAATTCAAAATTTTTTATTAATATTCTTTCCTATATATATATATATATATATATATATATATATATATATATATATATATATATTTTCGTCGTTAAACTAGATATAGCAGAAATATTCAATGCATGGACGATTTGCTACGTTTCTAATGTGATAGATAATTTGGGGAGAAAACGTGGCATTCGAAGCGACAGATTTGGTAATAGAACCGTTCCACTTAATGTTATGTCATTTTCATAAAAGACCAAGAAGGCAAAGTGACTTTTTCAACACGAGATTAACACCAACTATGCTGATATGAGGGAAACATGTCTTTTTAAGATGATTAATAATTAATACACAGATGTGTGTTGTGGTGCAGTGCATATCGTCTCGGAACGAGAAATCGGACTGTCGAGTTCGAATTCTAGTTGAATTTGTTGCATTGACTTGTTCGCAAGTAACATTAATAAATGTATTAATCCGTCTCTTTTCTCTCCAGCTATAAGTTAAATAGAAGGACATATTATTTTTTATAGCCTTTTCGGAAACCAGTCTACTGCAGAAAGTAATGGCAATCTATTGCTGGATAATCTCTGCACAGTCAGTTATGTTTCTTTTAATACATTATCCTCCAAGCGTGTACTGTGTATAGCATTTAACTGACTAAATACAGATTAATTTCATATGGACAGCACTAAAGATTAACAAGTCACTTCTTTCGCCGGTAAAAATCTGATCAGAGTTCATTTTCAGAATCACCTGCCAATTTGATTTTATCGAACTTGTCAGACTTGTCATTAAACATAAGTAAACAGTTGTGTCTTCAGTTTAGATAGCGAATCGGGAACTGATGGTATCAGCAACGTGGTTAGGGAAAATAAGAAACAAATTAGGTCCAAGACTAGTTCCATAGAAACCACCGCATTAATACAAATATATTTAGACGTGTTGTTCACGACAACTTTCATTACGCCGTTTCATAAGAAATATTGAATCAAGCCAAAGAATCAGTTCGACGCCCCGTACTCTGCAACTTGTGGAAATAAACCGTTCTTTCAGCTTTCGAGATAATTTGGAGGTCAGTTGAAATGACACCGTCATTTTTTCTGTTGAAATAATATCTGAACTCTTAGAAGGTAAACAATTAATAGTGTAAAAATTATACCATGTCATCAGCGAAGTCGTTGGTAGAAATACTATTTTATCGGCTTAGTTTAAAGTAACAATTACTGGAAAGCAAATCAAGATTTAGGGCAAAATTGTTTTTTAATATCATCCAAACTTCCATGAAAAGCAAAAAGAAAGGACTAACCATTAACAGTAAGATTACTGAATGCCGATCAGTAAACAACAGAGACAGCCAGAGTTTTGAGTTACGAATTGGTGGTCATCAAGATAACAGGTAGGTACTTAAATTTTACAACTGATGTATTGCAGTATCAAATTTTTTAAAATCGTTTCACACTAAGCAAAACAGAGAAGTCACTAAGACGTAGTAGCTTACAGAGGGTTAAAAATATAAGAAAAAGCAAAACATTGTTAAGGAGAATAAATTAAAAAATAAAAACAGCAATTAAAATGTCAGTGGATAATTGTTGACATTAAACTTTAATTTTTGAGGATCAAAGATCATTGGCAAACAAGAAGCCGGAAAAGATTTCCATAAACAAGTGAAAGAAAAAAAACCGATTAGTTAGGAACATACAGTTATATTTATAACGATTCTTTTTCAGAAAATAAAGCAAATAGCCAATCAGAATATTTGTTACATGCTGGTTACAACAATACTTTGAAAGAGACCTCAGGTTGGGCCATTTCATTTATTTTCTTATGACAAAACATTAACATTTTATCTAAAAGTTTTGTTTTAATCATTTAACGCCAACCACAGTAAAACAGCTACAAAGATGCAAGGGTTACTGTTTGATAATATGAGGAAATGAAAACATTAAGGAGAGAAAATAAACAAATAACAGTAATTAAAAAAGACAATAGATAACGGTTGCTGTTGCATTTAAATTTTAATGATGAAAGATCACTGGAAAGCAAGAAGCTGGAAGTTTCATTGAAAGGAAAAATAAAACAATTAGCAAGTTACTATTTCTTGCCATTTCACCTATGAAATGGTGACATCTTGCCGTTAATCTTTGAGTATGTTTACATTCACAAAGTCTTGGTACCAAAGAAGCATTTTCATCAGAAAAATTACCATGAAAATATTTATAGAAAAGGCAAAAAGAAGGCATATAATCATTATGAGAAAGCTACTGAAGCTGAGATACCAGGTCAGGACCAATAACATTGCAGATTCGTCTTCTTTTAGAATCTGTCTATATTTCTTAGATAAGGTACTGTAATTATTTACATTATTTACAGAGTCCTTATTTATGATAAGACTATATGTTATATAAGACTTTATGATAAGACTATATGTCTAAAATGATGTATTGTAACTATTCGCATTATTTACATTTCTTTACTGTTGTCCTCAACATATTCACGACGTTTTGACTGTTATACGCTTCGACTTCTTTCGGTGTTTAGAATTTTGAATTGAACCATTTATTTCAATCACTGGAGCCGATTGTTCTCGGGCTATGATTCATGCCACTTCTAAATGTCTTAGTTATCATTATTTAACTCAACTCTTTAAGTTTCGGTCACCAATGCTGTAGGTATTAAACTCAAATTTTCGTGTTTAGTTCTTTTGTCAAGTCACTGGATCCAAGCAACATTTTTATCCACTGAGCTATGTGTTGTAACAGAAATGTGTTTTTACGAGGAATACTGAGAATGTCATGGACAGAACATGTAGGCAACAAGGAAGAATTACTTAAAACAAGAATAACAAGGAGACTATTTAAAATTTGAAAGAAAAAAATGACAATACCAGTGTTGTGCGAAATAGTTAACAATTATGTGTAAATGGCTGTAGAACAAAGAGAAACATTATACTAATGTTTTAAAAGTTACAAAGATGAAAAAAGACAGAAAATCGTGAAGAACCACGATAGCCCACTACCTGGAGAGACATAAAAATGTAGAATATATATATATATATATATATATATATGCGGTGTAGATAGAGAAGAATCCAAAGGAGTGTCCTGTACATAAAGTGGTAGGATAACTATCTAGAAAGGCTCTAAATATATATGTATATAAATATATAGAGAGCAAATATATATAAATATTAAGACAGACACGTTATTCCATGGCTAAGCGGAAGAGTAGGCCTATATCAGGCAAACCATCATCAGCTTCCGTCTTTATTGTACAAAAGATTTTACACGAATTAAATTCACAAATCTTAATCTTCTTCTTAAGCAAGGAATAACGTCTGTCTTAATTTTTACACACACACATACACAGACACAGACACAGACACACACACACACACACACACACACACACACACACACACATATATATATATATATATATATATATATATATATTCTTTTAATGCTTGTGCTATGTATCTTTTTTAACATCATTTCTCACCAATCAAGGCGCTACTAGTATCGAGGGCGTTACTGAGCAATGAAATTGGTACACAATATCGTTAGTGGGGTTATTTTGCGGTTAATTTGGTTAGTAACGACGAGGTTAGTGGTTTCTCTCGGTCTCTCTGTCTCTGTTTCTCTCTCTCTATATATATATATACATATATATATATATATATACATATATAAATATACATATATATATATATATATATATATATATATATATACAAGTATATATATGTATGGGTGCATAAATGAAAATATGTATATATATATATGTATAAAATTAATAAGAACGAAGAATAAATTTGCAATGTAGAAAATATTAATTTGAAGCAGTGTTCAATATAAAAAATAGGGCATTGAATATTTATAATTAATTATTACGTTAGAACATGTGAAAAACTACAAACTATTACAAAGGTGTACATCTTGTTTCGACATTGAAAAACAATATCTCATCCGGTAGTTAATAATATATATATATATATATATATATATATATATATATATATCGCCCCAGAGGGTTACAGAGGAAGAAAGTTATGAGAAAAAGTGACAGTTTATAGTGAGTGTCAGGAAGTGGGTAAGAGAAGGATGAGAATACTGATGAGAGTGGAGTGGATGGAGAAATGAGCAGAGAGAGAGAGAGAGAGGATATATATATATATATATATATATATATATATATATATATATAACTCTCGACAAAATGCTCTTTACAAAAATTAAAATACAAACTCATTCTTTACAAAGAATTCTGGAGATTTTTTACGTTGTATTCACTGTTTGCAGATTATTTAAAACAAGAAAATATTTTCTTTTACATTGTAAAAATTTGGGTCGTCAGAAATAACAAAGATTTTTAGTAGTGCAAGCAAATCTTACTAATTAACCTATAGCTGAAGCGAGAAGAAGTGGATTCATATCTTTCGCAATGACTTCTTCTATGTGCCTTGTTCTTTCAGGACGTAGTCGATCATGGTCTTCCACGTCTTCCTATCCATGGTGGCTCTCATCACACTTTCTCCTGTTATTGGCTCGTAATTGAATATAACGAATCCAAACAAAACTAAAACTCGACTGTTCGGTTAAAAATTCCGAACCATTAAACAAACAGCCGGTATTATTCCAAAGCGGTCACTAATCTAGATACTTGCCAAGCACAACTTTACTTAAGAATGTTGATGGTACAGCAACAAGCATGGGAAAAAAGAAACGGTATGATGTCTTGATAATCTGATTCTTATACTGTTTGTTTTCCTTAGTAGAAAGTTAATTGTTCATATTCTGAATTGCATGTGTGAATCTGTAAATTCTAGTAAGCCTTTTTATCTTTCTTTTCAAATTAGACCCACAAATTGATCTGACGTGTCTTAGAACGTTTAACGACTAATGATCTGCATTTTGACAAGACCCGAAATAATGCTTTTAAAAACATATTTTCCTGATTTTTCGTAATATTCATATAATTTCTGTTTTCGTATCCTAGTTAGTTGACGATTTTCCCTAGGATACGCATGTTTAAATCCTTCTGGGGGTCACATAATTTCTAACAAGATTTACCGATAATTCAAACAGGTAAATATAAATAAATATACTGTTTAATTATATATAAAAACAAAACAAAACAGAATATCTACTCAAATACTAGTATCCATTAAAAATAATGTGCAAATTTATATATATATATATATATAGTCATCCGCTGACAGATCTGTTTCGCTGTATCACAGCTCATCAGTACGGTTAGACGCCGATTGCTTTTAACCCAGGATTAAAACCCGACCGAATTGGCGTCAGTCGGCAATTCTACCTCTGAGCTATGGGCGCTCGGTAGAAGGAGGCAGACTTTTTAGCGTGTATATTATCATTATATACGCCCAATAGCTGAGAGTGTTCTAATTCATTGCTGAATGAACGATGCGTAGATGCTAGAGTAGCTACTGTTTTTCAAAGTCTACCCTGCTTCCAGAGTGCTCAATCAGGGTGTGAGAGCGTAAATAGTCATCCGCAGACAGATATGTTTCGCTGTATCACAGCTCATCAGTACGGTTAGACTCCGATTGCTTTTAACCCAGGATTGAGACCTGACCGAATTGGCATCAGTCGATATATATATATATATATATATATATATATATATATATATATAATTGTGTATTTGGGTAGCCAGCAATTCTTCTTTTATACAAGTTCTATTAAAAACAACTGACGAGGTACTGCAGTTAAATTTTTGAATTTTTTTTCTATTCTTATAATTATTTTTTTCTTTTTTATGATCATTTCCCCTCAAGCAACGCAGAAATGCCACTAGTGCACAGAAAGTTACAATACGAGAATAAATAAGATACAGGGGATTACGAAGATTACGAAGACAAGAGATGGATGGGAATTACATATGCAAAAGACGTTAATAAACGTTACATTTAAACTTTTAGAGATTGTTTATATCAGGGTAGCAAGCAAATAATAGTGAGTATGGGAAAAGAAACTTTTATAGCAGAAGAGGCGGTTACACTTAACTATTTCGACAGTAAAATGGTACGACCTTGATTCTATTCAGGTATCATGAGTAAATACATTTGATCCTGTTACCAGGGAAAAAAATTTGTCAGCGCAGCTGTCATGAAAATACTAGTAAAGAAGACAGAGGGAGGCCACGTCATGTCGGTTAGAAAGTGCCTGAATGCAAGCTGTCACGTAGATTATATTGTAGATGATCTTTTGGATTTTGTCGAGAACCTCAAGATGAATAGCAAGAGCACTCGATTTTATATGGCAACATTATTCAACGCATGGACGAATTTATAGATTTCTAAATATGCAGAATAGATTCTGACGGAAAAAACATCCTGTCCCGTCATAGTGATCCAAATTTTCTAGCAGTAGATTCAATTATGTATTCGATTTACTCATTCCATTTTAGGTTATTTGAGAAAGTTAAGTCAAGGAGGTGCAGTGCTTTGCTCTCTAAGTTATCAGCGTCATCCATTCTGATGGTAGGCAAGAAAGGTTTCTCTATAATGGTTAAAGGTTTTGGAGGCCTTAAAATATACGAGTCATATTCTACCCCAATCGATCCCAGATTGGAAGTAATTTTAAAATGCAACAGCCAGATTTACTTTGTCAGGCTTGGCAGCTTTCTTATTGAGACGGGTATACATGATGGTGTTATCTCCATAGATGCCAACTTCGGAACTGATTACATCATAAAGGTCAGTGATAAAGATAAAAAAAAACGTAGGACCTAGGCTAGAGCATTGAGAAACGCTTGCGTTTGTTTCAAAGAATCCATAAACTTGCGCATTCAAAAAACATTGTTTTCACGATTTGATAGAAACAATTGGATTAAATCAAACAATTTTTCAGAAATACCATAGCTCTAGAGCTTGTACAGAAAACCGTAATGCCAAACAACTGTCAAATGCTTTTGAGCTCGAGCTTCGTCGTTCTTATCAAGAGTCTGGTATGTATATTCAGTGATTTGTATATAAATCATTTAGAAATTTTCTGAATCTTCTACATGTCAGAGCACTTTCGGTTATACTTTTAGCTATTACCAAGGATAATCTATTTTTTTTAATTATTACTGAATATACTGATTGTTTTCTGTATGCTTCTAGAGTTATAGGAATTTTTTTTTTATTTCTAAACACGGTCAGCACTTTGTAACCGTGTTCAAAGTTGATATTATTGACTTATGACTCTTTCTTTTTATTAATAATGCTTCCATTTTAACTTGCTTTTAATGAGGATAGTAGTATTATATACTTATTATCAACGAGTATATATATATATACATATATATATATATATATATATATATATATTTAAAGAGAGAGAGAAAAAGAAGAAACATTTTAAACGTTTTTGATGAGTAGCATTCTTTAATTCTTCAATAGTTGCTGGTCGATCTTTCAAGTAACACCAGAGAAAACAATTACGTGTAGCTGGGTAGCGATGTCGGGAAAATCGGGTGAGCGTTCAGGCCATCAAATATTACCGCTCAAGGAAATCAATTGTCCCGGAAACATCTCTCTGAAGCTTCCACAATGTGGGCGGTTCCTCCATCTTCTTCAGACCACACATTCTGACACCCAAGGTCTCTGAATTTGGGTTCTAGAAAGGTCAGCAGCATCTTCGAATACCGGACAGATGTCACTGTAACCGAATGGTTTTCCTCTTCAAAAAACTAAGTGCATATACACAAAGTTTTCTCAACTACGCACTATACTGTCATCCGTTTGGTGTGTAGAGATCTTTCATGAAACTGTCTAGAGTTATTTTCTAGCTAGTCGCAAACATTCTGCTTATTGACGCTGCAAGAGAGAATAAAGTGAGCTTCATCAGATATGAGAAGAATGATATTCCCAGGAACATTTTGAAGAACATCGTCACATAAAGCCATGCAATTTTTCTATGTCCCGTTTTTTGAAGTTCCTGGATAAATCTTCAGGTTGGTATGTAACTTTTAGACAATCACAAAACAGAAGTATGTTTACGTGTAGGAGATTATAGAACGGACTGTCTCGCTGCTAGGATATTTTATATAGTTTATTCCCTTTGAGCCTCTGACATTTTCAACGTGTAGCAGCATCGATTTCTATCCGGAACAGAATCATTACGACGAAACATGAAATGGGCACGAAAGGCTCTCTCTGTTGCAATTAGAGATTCAACATTAAAAAAAACAAAACGTTTCAACAGCAAACGTCAGGTGTTCACCAGTTCTAGCAATACTGGCAGCTGCTGAGACCTGAAAAAATAACGATGAGATATATGCATGTCGGTAAGTTTTGCAATGAAATGTTTTCTGTTTTTTATTTTTATTTTTTATGTTGAGCAAATATTAAAGCAACTGTACTAGAGCACCCATTAATTTCTTAAACCCGACAAATGTAAAATACAAAGCAAGACAATGTATAAAGAAAGGATAGAAATAATGAATGTAAAATAGAAAAAACAATGTATAAAGAGAAGATACAAATGGTATCAGGAAAAATGTAAAACACGACACAAAACAAGCTGTTGAGAGAAGATACAAATGGTATCAGGACGAATGTAAATTAAAAAAACAGTATGTAGAAACAGAATACAAATTATATCAAATGCAAAGAAACTGTAAAAATAAAAAAATACAATGATATCTAAAGAAAGATATGATTGCAAAATCAATTACAATCTGACGTACCACTAGATGGATCTGAGATGTGGTGCCGTGGATACCGGCTTCAGTTGAATTCGTTGTATTCAATTACATGCAAATATCCTTGGGAAAGGTTCTACTCTATATTTTTACCTTCAGCTATTGTTAAATAGCAGGGTAGATTGGGCTGTATTGCCTTGGTTGACAACTAGTCTACCACAGAAAGTAATGGCAATCTACTGCGGGAAAGTTTTCTCCTCAGCTAGTCATGTCTCGAAAGAGACATGAAATCCCAAGGGAGTATCACGTATGACTCTTAACTGACTGACTGTTTTTGAACAGTTGTGGTTGTAAATCGACGACGACCTGGGTTTATATATATATACGTGAGCTTTTGTGCTTGTGTTCTTATCTTACAAATCTTGTCAACCAGCTCGTTCAACAAAACTTGTAAATAGTTTCAAACGAATGAAACCTGTTGGTGCTTCTTCGAGCATCTTTACTAGTGTTATCGAATAACAAAGGAGTGGACTAAACAGCAAAATCCCCTTCTCGTGACTTTTAACAGCTGCAACAACTAAATGTTTAGCAATTGTTGCCCAGAAGAGGAAGTAATGGTACAAGATACTGACTTAACACAAAAGTTCAGGTAAAGATTCCTCATCAATAACAGAAAGAGCTATAACAGGTAGTAGTGCTGAAAAAACTAATCTCTTCAAAAATTGTTTTCTATAAACTTCAACCGACAGTAACAATGGCTATTCAGTAAAGGAATCCCAAATGTTTCTTTATAAAAAAATGATATTACCGTTGCCATTACCGTGCTGTTTACTTTCTTTTCATTGTCTTATTATTTCTTGCAAATTGCAAAATATAATTAAAGAAAAATAATTTATGATTTATGATAAATTATTGACTTAATTTTCTGTCAGTTTGTCTGAAAATAAAATAATAAATCTGTTTTCCTGTCCTGCCGCCCCCATCCTTTCTTATGATAAATGAATTTCTGTTTTGTACACTGTCTGCGCTTGTGCATAAGAAGAAAAGTAAAAAATCAATGCGTTTCTTTACTGGGGCTTCTCCGACTAACATTTCCACACATAATAGTAGACTTATTTTTATTTGATTAGTATTTTATGTTCTTTAGTACCAGTTTCGAGTTTGTTGTAGCACAGCCATGATTAGCTGACCTATAAGACACCAAAGATGGCACAACAATAAATGCGCATAAATAGACTGAGTATGACAAATAATGGAGATATGCATAAAAAAATAAAAGAACTAACGGCACAAAAGACCTGCTCAGCAGCAGGGTGTATAAAAATCAAAGAACGAAACGTCATATTAAAGAAAGAAAAAATAATTCAGTGATGAGACGAGAATATTGGAGATTTCTTCCATGACAAGAGAGATCAGCTTGCAATACACAGAAATACCGACAGAGTAGAAATATTAAAAACCGAAGTGGAAGCTGCACTGGCCAAATAAAACAGAAAAAAAGAAGCAGGACCAGACGGTATTGTAATAGATATGCTGACACCTTAGACACTTGTTGCATAGAGAAGATCACAGAAAATATAAAACGAAATCTACAACAGTGGCGATATACCGGAGAACTTAAGCAGATCAATTTTCATAGCACTACCTAGGAAGCCAAGTGCAAAGGAAACTGGTGCAAAGGAATGTGAACTTCACCTAATTATCGCCTGAATGAGCCAAAATACAAAACTCATCGTTCGGATTCTGATGAACCGAGCACTTAGCAGAATCGGGGCAAAGTTAACACAAAAACATTGCGAGTTCGTTAAAAACACCGGAACAAGGAACACGATATTCATCTTTAAAATGCTATCTAAATGAGCAATACAAATGCAGAAGAACCTGTATCTGTACTTCATAGACTACGCAAAAGCATTCGACAAAGTACTCTACACAGACTTGTTGGAGATATTTGCCTGGCCTCGGATTCATCCCTAAGAGAATGTACCAGTATTTCACTAGATAACCTGATGAAGATGCTGACTTTCTTCACACAAATAACACACATCGGATTGGGATCAGACATATATCGGCAGGATGAAAGCTTAGCAATGGGCACGCTGTTATCACCTTCATTGGCTAACATATACATAGAATAATTTGAACAGATGGCATTAGAATCAACAGCTCTAATGCCAACACTTTGGCTGAGATATGTTGATGACATCTTCATAGTTTGGCAGCACCAGGAAGAGTTCCAGACGCTCCTGGACCATGTGAACTCAATATGATCATTCACTCTAAAAAAAGGGAGTGATAACAAACGAGCATTCCAGGATATTCTAATAATTCGAACCGTGGGTGTTTCAAGACATCCGTATGTAACAAGCCAACATTCATCGGACAATACCTCAACTTCAACTCCTACCACCATAAAATGTAAAGAAAAGGATCATCCTCTGCATTCAACATCGACCAAAAGTCATAACCGGCAACCCAGAGAAATACGAACAGGAAATTGTCAATATAAGCAGTACTCTACAACCTCGCAGGGTACATGACAACTTCCACGAACATGGAAGGGATGGTTCATGAGGATAACAACTCTCAGAAAACAGCCTCGATTGGTCTACCATAAGTGGTTCTACACTTCGCATGTACCTCTAACGAGTAGAACCCCTAACAGCGGAGAACATGACTAAGGATTGTGTGTACGCCATTCCATGTATCTGTGGAAATAAATATAAAGGAGAAACAGGCCGCCCCCTTGAAGTAAGGTTACAAGAAAATCGCAGGGCCGTAACAAAAGGAGAGATAGAAAAATCAGGCGTAGCTGACCACATTTGGAGGGAGAAAGTTGAAATAATAGATAGAGAACACCACTGAAAACTACGTAAACTTAAGGAATCAGCACATATACAAAAAGCCGACCAAGTATAGAGATGAATACAATATGGGGACCAGTAATACGGAGTGCCAGAGAAAACGATTAGCGTCAAAAATTAAAATATGAGCTCTGGTAAAAATACTAGAGAAAGCTATTAACATAAAAAGTACTAGAGAGAAAATTACCATAAAATCTTGTAATATGAACTCTAATAAAAATGAATACTGGACATTAGTTTTATAAGTCCTAGAAATTCAACTGTTGTTGTCCTTAACATGACCCAGCGGATATAGACGTTGGTTAGCTCAGGTGACTTGACTCAAAAGTTGTGAGTTCAATACCAGGCTAGTAACTTAGAGAGTCGGGTTATGGGGAGATAACTCATGACTACCAATAGAGGCTCCGCACAAGGATTGAGAATGATATACCCCACTGATCGTAATAAAAGGTTTGGTTCAAATTTCCTAGCATCTGAAGAAGTAAACATCGTACAACTTTCAAGCAAGATGAAGACAATAGTCCGAATAATGTAAATAGTGTAGACTTGTTGGAGATGGTTAACAACCTCTACATGGAACCTACATTGTCATTATGTAATATAACAATCTGGCCCCACCCGAGGAAGGCTGATGCAAGCGAGGGTGTTTCCGGTCGTTGAAAGGAACGGATGTCGTTTGACCTTATTTCCGGCAGCAGCGGAAATGGCTACAGAGGCAAACAGAACAGGTGTCTCTGAGAATTACGTGGGCGTGCGTGGGCGAGGCAAAACCGGAAGAAAAAGTCCCGGTTCTGGAAGATTATAAAAAGACCTCGGCACACGGATTCGCCAGTAGAGGAGCAACAGAGATCGGCCGGTGAAGAGAGACACAACAGATAAGACTACACTCCCGTCAACCCATTAGTTGCGCGCTCTCTCAATTCTCTGTTCCCTATTCTAACCGGCTCAGTCATTAAGACACATAATTGGTGCCTAGTGACTTGCTGTTTTGAGACAACAAAACAGTTAGATGCGAGCTGGTTGCCACGGCGACGATTGAAATTCAACGGACTTAAAACTACCAGATAGAAAGAAAAAAGAAGACGAAAATAGAAGCAGCCGCACGACTATAGACATCAGCCAAGGTAGGTGACTCTTTGATTTGATAGTGTGTGTGTTCTGCTCTTGTTTATAAGTCTAGTTAGAAAAAAAATGGAACAGCATACTTTTGCCGATCTGACCCTAGAATTGAGAAATGTGGATTGTTCGGTGTCGAACACATTAAGGGTAGAACGGAGGGGGTGCAGGACTACATGCAGAGAGTAGTACGCCTAGCGGAGAGCGCATAGGTTGGGGTTGACGGGAGGAATAAAGTTGAGATATTTACCTATCTGTAAGTATAAAACATCTGAGTTAATGATTTATTTTTTTTTGTTAATATTTTACCATATATGTGAAGTGAGTTTACTGGTATGTTGCTTAATTAATCTTACTTTTATTGAGTAAGTGAAATGTAAAATCATGTAAAGGAAGTTTCTTCTACTCTTTAAAGTGGATAATTGGATTAACTTGTTGATAACAATGTTTTCTTTGGTTTGTGCAGTGTTAGATTTTCTTTTTTTTGGATTTCTTTTCAATGACTGTACACTACAAAATGATTTACATTTCTATGTTTGTGAATTATGCTTTTGTGCAGGTTCCCATCAATTCAACATCCTCTGTGAATTTTCATTTATGTGACTTGGGAAATATCTTTTGAAGATATATTAATTTCTGAAAACTTTATATTGACACGGATAGACCTGCAGATTCCACAGTTGATCGGAACAAAAAGAAAGAACAACTGAAAAGTCTTGTAGACTTATTGGCTGATATGCTATAGGATTGGGAAAGAAGCAGTGGGAGGATTAACGATAGTTTAAGTGAAATAGTTAGGAAGATACAAACGTGGAAAATTATTAATAGTATCTAAAGCATAAAGTAAATTATACGTCTCTGGTTCAGTGGTTTGGTCCCCAATTACGCAGAAATTTCCCAATTTTTCAGTGGACACCATGCCGGTAGAATTGCGCGATATGGAGGAGATTCCTATCCGCAAACTAGTAAATACCTTGGAACAGATAGATATGGAAAGATTTAGTGAAGGATATGAAGAACTCCCGAAGAAGTTGACGATAGGAGTCATTGCTGGCATAGTCGGCGTTATGATAATCCTTGGAAGCTAGGAAGCGGATTTTTAAGTGTGAAAGAAGCAACAGTGCTTCGGGAATAGTACTCCGGGGTCAACGGGTGTTCAACACTCAAATGTCTCTGCGTTAAACAGAGAGATGTCAACAAATCAGATATGCTTGGAATCGAATCCAGAGGAAGTAGTTCAAGGAATAGAAGACATTGTACAAACTAAGGAACTACGAGTCACGGGTCCATTTTTTTAGACTAAATTAATATAGATGAAACCTCTAATCCTCCACAAGTAAATTGCATGCGGATTAACGTTGGAATCAGGGTAATTTTCTTCATTTTCTATTGAACATTTCTCGGTCAGACTATGAATGATATGTACTGCAGATAATGGCCATTTTTCTGTGTTCAAACATAGTATGTTTGAAATTAAATTAAATTAAATGAAGTTACATGTGTAACAATGAACTCGAGCAGAAACACGCATGGTGTTGGTCAAAGGTCATTTACTCGATGTCAGTTTAGAAACTGGGGCGCGGTTACCGCCTATGATCATGTGGTCGTGCATCGAGGCGTCTACGCTTATGGACAGAGTCGAGAAAGAAAATGAACATTTTTAAGAACTTTGCCCAATTCTGTGAAAATGGATATTAAAAAAAAAAAAAGAGAACAATGAAACATCGAGCTGGTAGAACAATTTTCACGATGGACACGAACATTGTTGGGTTGCCGATGTAGGCTCCCCTATATATTTTTTTGTTGTTTTTTTTTTTGTTTCGGCATGCACATGTTTTGTTGTTTTGGCGTGCACATGTTTTATACAATT
The DNA here is from genome assembly GCA_037127315.1 of Ascarosepion bandense. Taxonomy (NCBI): domain Eukaryota; kingdom Metazoa; phylum Mollusca; class Cephalopoda; order Sepiida; family Sepiidae; genus Ascarosepion; species Ascarosepion bandense. The sequence continues at coordinate 4,224,625 of JBBBDQ010000515.1, forward strand.
GTCGGGCTTGTGTGGCATGGGGAGGAGTGTGAGGGTGTTGCGCTTAAAATGTTCTTAGGTGAACATTTTGGAAAATGGGAGGGCGAGGAATGTAATATAACAATCTGGCCCCACCCGAGGAAGGCTGATGCAAGCGAGGGTGTTTCCGGTCGTTGAAAGGAACGGATGTCGTTTGACCTTATTTCCGGCAGCAGCGGAAATGGCTACAGAGGCAAACAGAACAGGTGTCTCTGAGAATTACGTGGGCGTGCGTGGGCGAGGCAAAACCGGAAGAAAAAGTCCCGGTTCTGGAAGATTATAAAAAGACCTCGGCACACGGATTCGCCAGTAGAGGAGCAACAGAGATCGGCCGGTGAAGAGAGACACAACAGATAAGACTACACTCCCGTCAACCCATTAGAAGCGCGCTCTCTCAATTCTCTGTTCCCTATGCTACACGGTTCATCGTCATTAATAAAAATATAACTTTATATTTTTATATATATGCGTGTTTGTTGTTTGTCGATATATAACAATTATATCAATTAAGGAAATAGAAAGAAGTATAAGATAAAGATTTTTTTCTCACCGGATCTATTCAGTCTGTAGAGCAAAACAATTCTGAGAGATCTCAGGATTCGTCATATATAATGTACGCGAACACCCTTATCGGCAACGTCCTGAAGGGACGTGTCACATGAAGAAGAAAAAGGTGACATATAAATAAACATAATCCTTGATAAAATTTAAATAAAGTTAATGGAATTTTGTTTTTAAGATATGTTTTATTCATTTTCCGGAATATGTATTGTTTTATCTGTTTGTTGACTGAATAACCTTCTTTACACTCATTACCAAAACATGGACTCGTCCTTCCGGTATGAGTAGAACTGAATTCGATATTCTCATTTGGTCATCTTTGTTACCAACTGCCTGTATATGCAATATATTATTTTCCGCGTGACTTGTGTATCACTTAGTAATATCACTTAGTAATATAAAATCTTTGTCATGCTTTTTTGTCATTCCGTTCTACCCCGTTCTTGATGTACGGTTTTATATTAGATCAAGGATGTAATAATGCTCATAATAGGAGAAATAGTAATGGGATTACAAGATTCCCGTTAAATTAATTTATCAATCAATTGGAATATTCATTTTGGAATTGGAATATTAATTGGAATATTCAACTGGAATTAGAATATGAATTGAAATTGGAATATTAATTAGAACTTGTTTTGGGATATTCATTGGAATATTAACTCGAATTAGAATATCAATTAGAATATTAATCGAAATTGGGATATTGATTAGAACTTGTTTTGGGATATTCATTGGAATATGAACTCGAATTAGAATATCAATTAGAATATTAATCGGAATTGGGATATTAATTAGAACTTGCTTTGGGATATTCATTGGAATATTAACTCGAATTAGAATATCAATTAGAATATTAATCGGAATTGGGATATTAATTAGAACTTGTTTTGGGATATTCATTGGAATATTAACTCGAATTAGAATATCAATTAGAATATTAATCGGAATTGGGATATTAATTAGAACTTGTTTTGGGATATTCATTGGAATATTAACTCGAATTAGAATATCAATTAGAATATTAATCGAAATTGGGATATTGATTAGAACTTGTTTTGGGATATTCATTGGAATATGAACTCGAATTAGAATATCAATTAGAATATTAATCGGAATTGGGATATTAATTAGAACTTGCTTTGGGATATTCATTGGAATATTAACTCGAATTAGAATATCAATTAGAATATTAATCGGAATTGGGATATTAATTAGAACTTGTTTTGGGATATTCATTGGAATATTAACTCGAATTAGAATATCAATTAGAATATTAATCGGAATTGGGATATTAATTAGAACTTGTTTTGGGATATTCATTGGAATATGAACTCGAATTAGAATATCAATTAGAATATTAATCGGAATTGGGATATTAATTAGAACTTGTTTTGGGATATTCATTGGAATATTAACTCGAATTAGAATATCAATTAGAATATTAATCGGAATTGGGATATTAATTAGAACTTGTTTTGGGATATTCATTAGAATATTCATTGAAATACTGAATTGAAATATTAATTGGAATATAAATTTGAATTAAAATATTAATTGGAATAATAACTGAAATATTGATATATCAATCAATTGAAATATTAATTGGAATTAGAATATTTATTGCATTAATTAGAATTGGAATATTTAGTTGGAGTATCTATTTGAATATCATTATATCAACCAAACGGCATATTAATTGGAGCTTAAATGTTAACAAATACCATCTTCAATATGGTTTCCATCACTTGTGATGCAAAGGTTAGCACATTCACTCTTCATATATTTAATCAAGTGTGCTGCATCTGTGATTTGCGTTGAGAACATATTCTCCTTTCTTCTTTCGAGCAAACCATGTTTAATCTGTGGGAGTTAAAAATACAGTTAATGAGATTTCCTATGTGCTCAGACATTAGGGACATCCTGTATATATTATTAATATATTGTTATATTGATAATAATAATTTGCTTGGGTGATGTCAGGGTTTATTTTAAAAATCTACCGGGAAAATATCTCAGCTCATAGAAGTTAAGTTTGATAACAACCTCTAAATTGCATTCAGGATTTTAATATTTTTGAAAGGGAGGCATCCATTTTGCGCAGATTGTAATGTTTTGGAAGAATGAGACCATGACGGTAGCAATGACATCGATCCTGTTTATATAATGGAAAAATATCAATTTTTCAAAGAAGATCACTGTTCCGCTCAGCGTGTCCCTCCTCTCAGCGTTCTCTCGCATATTCGGCTGACAATTGAGCATTGACATATATCAGGAATTGCGAAAGAAATAAAAAACAAAAATATATACAAAAGAAAAAGAAGATACGCCTGTATATTTCTTAGAAAAATCTCGATAAGACCCTGACTGATCGCATAAAACGCTGCCATATTCATGCCATATTCATGATATAGCAAATAGATTAAAAATTGGGGCTAAATCCTCACTACCAACATTACATTATAAAAAAACCGTTAAAACATGAAGAACTCGGAATGAATTCCTGGAAACGTAACAAGCATATTTTAAAAACTAATAAAAAGATCACTATACAAAATCTTTCTAAATTTAAGGAAATACAGATAAAGAAGAGTAGATGGTATAACGTCAGTGTCCAGAGAATAGACAGAAGTAGTTATTAATCCTTTATCCGAACTGTGAGTATTACATTATTTAAACCCTCCTTCCTAATTTTGTGTCCATAGAATCATAGTTATGTCTTCCTTTCATTGCATTCAGATGGCTTTGTGACGTGGGCGATCATGGACTTCCACTTGTCCTTTCCCTTGTTGCTCTCAATATTTTTCCGTCATCTTTCACAATCCCCGCTCTGCCATTTATTTATCCAAGTCTATCAAATATGTCTCTCATTGTCTTCCTCTGCCTTTGTTCTTCTATCTGTACTGTGAGTACGAGATTCTTTAGACCCTCTTTCCTAATTACGTGTCTATACAATCTTAGTTGTCTCTTCCTGAAGTTAAGTATGAGTTTTTTTACATTCTCTCCAACACCCTGTCGTTGCTCACGTGATTCATCCCTGATGAGATCTTACAATATTCCCTGCCACACAGAAGGACAAGTATCACATAGCAGTTCTGTTTCCAATGAAATTTTCTTGTCTCTCAGTACTTTGGTTAGCTTTTCGTTAACAACAAAATAAAATATATTTGGGTTCAACCAAAGACACATTTAAGACCGGGTGGTTCAATCACAAGTCTACATTCAAAATAGAAAGCTTAAAAAACTGTACAAAATTGTCTAGTCACGTGTGGAAATTAAAATCAAAATATGGAAAAGACCCAGACATAACATGGAGTATAGTAAAAACAGCCAAGCATTACAACGGTGGCAAAATATGTAGACTGTGTCAAGAAGAAAAGTTAGAGACTAGGCTATTCCCAAACAAAAACGAACTATTGAATGAAAGAACGGAACTTATGACTAAGTGTAACCATACTAAAAAAATAACCGTTACGTGAGCGTTCTTAAAAAACGGTAAACGGTAAAATCAGTTATTGCAAATTGCCTGAAGTCACTATTCATGGTAGAAACATAGGTCGCGTAATAACACGTTTACAAGTAGAAAATATTCAAAAGTTCTCCAATATAATTGTATTGAACACTTTTTAATGCAAATGTGCACTGGTCTAATCTTATTATGACCAGAAACTAAGTAATTACACAATATATATATATATATATATATATATATATATATATATATATATTGGAGTAGATAGACTAAACTATCGCCCGGTTCACACTCCACCCATGTCTATTGAACAGGTGAAGAGGCTCATCCCTTGTTTCCTGTTTAGGATGCGGTTTCTGGTTTTCTCTTTTCCAATCTTCTCACTTTTTTTTTTCAATTGGAGTAGATAGACTAAACTATCACCCGGTTCACACTCCACCCTCGTCTACTGAACAGGTGAAGAGGCTCATCCCTCTTTCCCTGTTTAGGATGTGGTTTCCGGCTTTCTCTTTTCTAATCTTTTCACTCCCATGTAGTCCCCTGCACATCAATGGCTTTACCGCCTTGCTCGGTGTGATATGATTAAAATATATATATATATGTTGAGGTGATCAGCAGATTACGCTACCATGCTTTCAAATTTTTCGGTTTTGTCATGCTATTTGTATTGATCTTCTCAACTTAAATATCAAAAGGTTGTGCATGTTAAAGCTTCATTTGACTTCAAACATGTATTGAGCACTTTCTAATACAGCTGTTTGTTAGTCTAATTAATATCTAATTTTATTCTAACTTCATGACATCTTCGTATTTTATATTGTTAAGATTGTCGCTTCCATTGACGAATACCAGCAGGACTTTTAGTCCTCATAGAATAGTTTTGCTTTAAAAGGTTGAATAGATCCGGTAAGAAGACACATCCTTGTCTTACACCCCTTTCTATCTTTTGTATAGCAGCTGAACTCATTTCCTGTCAGTATGACGGTTATCCCACTTAAAGACTATCATATTTTCGATTAAGCTTAACTTGACACAAGTTTCATTACTCAGAGTGTCCCTAACTCATTATGCATGATCATCTTAACAAAAATTAACAAAACCAAGCTGGTGTCCTAGAACTCGAACTCGCTGAGTATGTTTTTGCTTTATCACTTCTTGCTATGTGTTGAAAGGATTATTATTATTATTATTATTATTATTATTATTATTATTATTATTATTATTATAGTAGTAGTAGTAGTAAGGCAGAAATATTTCTTTTGAATTCTTTTTTATACACATTCCTTTTGGGTTTCAACCAGAGATCTAAAATCTGGACAAATGCAGACGATCAACACCAGCATTAGAATGATGCATTCAGGAACAAGTGATTAGCTTGCTTTCTCAATTTGACATATATTTGCTTAATGTCAGCTATGGCCCAGTTAAGGATATTGAACATTTATTACCCTACATGGACCGCCAACGTATTTATGTTTGGTTTTTCTGTTCTATGAATTCAGCTCTGTATTTAATATCAGATGCACACAGCTTTAGTATTCTTTTCTTAATTTCTTCTTCATTTGTGTATCTCCTTCACTGGCATCTGGATATTTATAGGATTATTCATGTTCCAGTTCACTAATCTTTGTGACAAAATCTAGATCTATTGACTGTGCTTCCGTAATTCTCTCTTTCTTGAATGTTACTTTTGCACATTTCCTAATCCAAAATCCATACCTGTGTTGTTACTGAAACATTTTTTAATACTGAGGAAAACCTGGAACTCATTGTCGTCTTTGACAAACAGTTTGATATCATCCGTGCATAAGAGGTGAATAAACATTTTTTAACTTAGTATCTACTGTTACGGTTTAATCCATGCAAAATGGGAAATAGGGACAAACAGAACAGAAGGGGTGACAGAGAATCGCCTTGATTGATCCCTCTTTGGATATTTAAAAATTTGGTAGTGGTAGTAGCTTTAGTGCGATTTATTATCATCATTATTTTATTTTCATCGTAATTTGATTTCTGCTATGCTCGCACTACCTACCAAGTCTGCGGAAAGACCTAAGGCAGATCGTGGTGTGCTGTTATGGCCACATTTTATGTTATTTCTATCTACCATGACATTCCTAGCGATAAATAGACAAAGTTCTTCTTAGTATGTAAACTGGACTTAACAAGACAATTTTTTTCGTAAGCTAGGGTTTCCAATGATTATTCATTGTGTTGATTTGCTCAATTTTTATCATTCCAAGTGTACCTACTATTACTGATACTATTCTTGTTTTCAATTTTCACATTTTTTTTTCTATTTCAATTTCCAGGTTTTTATATTCGATATTTTTTCGAATTCCTTAGTTATGTTACAATCCGCTAGACAAGCCATATCAATTAGTAAGCAAGTTTTTTCTTTCCGGTTTTCGACAATTTTTATTTATGATGTTTGCCTGAAGGCTCCAAAACTCTTGTCTTGCGCTCCAAGAATAAAGCCTTCGGTTTCAGACTTTAATCCAGATGCTGTAACCATCGATTAGTATTAACTTTATCAACATCGGGATTATTATCATGTTTTGGAAATTGGCCATGCAGATATTTGTCTCGTCAGCGTTCTTTCATTTGTTCAAGAGCTTTATCCTTGACTTTCTTTTACAGATTTTTTGCTTATGCATCTTATGCTTAGAAAGAAGCTTTCTTGTCTTAGAATCTATTTGTCTGATGTCATTTAGAGTCTAGTTCAAGATGTTGAAACTATATTGGACAACTGGGATGGCAGAGTTATTATAGCCATAATTCTGTTCTAAGAATTCAATTCATTTTTATATCAGTCGTACCTTTCTATAGTATTCTTTACGGACTATTCATTGCATTTTCTTGTGGTGAATTATTTCGCTCTCATTTACATCTAGGTACTTATAAGCTCCTTCTTGCTCTAAATCTCTTATTGTTTTAACAGGTTCTAAGCTAATAGAGAATATTAGTTGTAGCGGTCATTGTTAAACTGAGGCTTTAGCACATTTATCTAAATTGAATTTCATTCCAGTTTCTTCACTAAAGCATTTTACTGTGTGCAGAATACCCTCCAGCTCATTTTTATTCCTAGCATACAATTTTAAGTGAAGCATGTAAAAAAGATGGCTTATTTCTTGTTAGCTATTTTATAACTACATTTTGTCTTGTTAGGTTGGTTGGTTAATGTTAATAGCAATATTCAAAATAGTAAGGGAGACTAAGAGTCATTTTGAAATATTTCACCAAACATTACGGAGACAGGTTCTATTTATATTATTTAAGTAAAGTGTTGTTTTCCATATCGACCTACATTGTTGATGAAATTGATGACAACCGGTGATACCTTGCACATATTTAAAGACTTTAAGATCCAGGAATGTAGTACACTATCGAATGCCTTTACGATAATTTATTCAGGGAATACTAAGATTTTTCTTTGCATTGAAACAGTTTTAATAAGTAATTTGTCTTTACATCCGTAACAGCTATGTTTACGCCCTTTTTGTTCAAGTGATAGTACGTCATTTCTTTCCAAGAAATATATCTGTTCTGTTAAAATAGATGTCAATAGTTTGTATGTTGTGGGAAGACATGTAATTAGTCTGTAGTTTTTCGGGATATTTGTGTCAGTATATTGGGGTAGACGAAAAGTAATTCATTTGGATATTCATGCCGGAATTTTAGTAGAATCGTTAACCATTTCTTGAAGTTCTTTGGCTAGTTTTTGTTTTGTGTGCTGCATTTCACAAATATAATCAAACATTAGAAATTTTATCTATTCTTGGAGATTTCTAGTTATGTGCTTTTTCCAATGCACATTCAAAAACTCTCTGTGATTTCAGCCCATGTTTATTCTGGTTTATTTTTCATTCGTGTTATCTCTTGCGCAATCTAATCTGCTTCTTTGTTATGTTTTTAGGGAAAGTTCATATTTTTCTCAAAAGTGTGTATTTTAGAGGGGACTCAGTTCAATTATTTGTTTACCTATTTCTCTGTAAAATTTCTTTGCATCGGTTTAAAAGATCTTCTTCTTTCCGTAGAATCTTGATCTTTTCTCATAGTGTCGTATTCTTTGAGTTTTCAGTTGTATTGTTTGCTTTATTTTATCTTTACTTTATAGGGCTTCATTTTCATTTCTAATACTGTATTTTCTTTCGACTCTTTTGCCTTTTCTAGTTCTTACATTTATTCCTCTTGCCAGTTCATCGAATACTGATAATTCATTTCTAAGTTGTTTGATTTCTTTTTCTACTTTTCTTAATGTCTGTGAAACTGTCTATTTTTTCTTTTATGTTCAGTTTTTGTTGCTGCTGTTGCTGATGTATATATTGCTTCATTAAGAATTATGTGGGTGTCTTCTTCATTCAGAATTAATTTGAGTGTAGCGCTTAATAGTTTCGAGGTTATGCTTTGTTGGCTGTAATTTTTTTGAGTTCCCGTTCCTCCACTGCAATATTATGTATCTGACTTATATGGCTCTTTGTTTTTTCCTTGGCTTCTTGTATTCTATTCAATGTTTTAAACTAGTTTCATTGCCGTCTTGTGACAGACAACGTTCACACCTTTACAACACTTCTAAAGTTTCTGTATTATCTTCACAGTGATTTGTGTGTATCTCAAATTATTCATTATGATCTATGGCTTCTGTGATGTTACTAGTTTTTTTTTTCCGATTCCGGTTCCCTTTCAAGTTTTGCCGATGCGTCTGTTCTGGTTGTAATTCTTTTTATTGCTTTAATTTCAGCATCAGTCAATCGGTTATTTCGCATGATGTACCTTCTTACATTGGCTATTTTTTTTTTGTTAGTGTACTTTCTAATTGTTTGCCCAACCTTTTCTCGTCAAATGTCAGGTGAGTGATTTTTTCTGGGGTTTGAGTAACGCTTCATGGAATGCAGTCATAAAGACGGTTATCTATCTGGAGAACTTGAAGGGCCATCATTAGAATTATCCTGGTTGTGGAAACCTTAAGATTCATTCTTTGTGTAGGAGTTTGTTTCTATGGCAGATGTTTTGACCTCAGATAGTTCTCTGTTTTGAAGAGATATACTGGACATTTTGTTTATATTTTTAATTCTCATATTATTCCCACGAGTGACGCACGGATCCAAAAGTCAACCTAAAGTTGCCAGGCTCGTTGGATAACGGTCTTTTACAAACAGGGTTTTGAAGCTTTTAGAAGGTCGTTCACGACTTCATAATGCAGTAGCCGTTCACACCTCGGCACGATTAACACCTTGAGTTGAGAGTTGTCGTTCAGAATTTTCCTTCTAAATGGGTTGCCAAGCGACAGTAGACAGACGTAATTGGAATTCAAAGAGAAAGACGCTAGTAAGAAAAAAGAAAAAGAAAAGAAATAAGAGAGAGAGAGAGAGAGAGAGAGAGAGAGAGATTATATTTTTTCCTTTCTTTTTCTTCTCTCTTTTATATTACTCTTGATCAGATGAATTGGTCATTAATTTAAAAAATGTTTTTGCCATCACTAGCCCTTGTAAGAAAAATAACTGTCAAAAAATCCAAATTAATGGAAAAGAAATTATTATTATTATTATTATTATTATTATTATTATTATTATTATTATCATCCACTTTATCAATAACAATAACAAAGTTGTATGCAGAATAAAACGTTCGTTAAGGGTATTCTAGAAGAAAACATTTTAAGGTAAGTAGTATTTATAATTATTAGGTCATCATAATTATTAGGTTATCATAAGTAATTTCCTTTTATGGGTATCAATTGTAATAATGAATATAAACATTACTTAAAGATATCATAACAGGCGATGAATAAAACAATGTTCAACGCAAAAGGCAGTCGTTTGACAAGCATAAACTCCAACTTTGAACTCCACTGAAGTAAGTTGACGTGCGTGTTGTAGGATCGTTGCGCAGTTTTTTCTTTTAGAGTTCTCAAAATTCAGAGAAATGCTAAATTCACTTTTATATGACAAGTAGCTGCAACGTGTCCATAATCGTTTAGTCAAAACATCCTTTGCACTCGTCAATTGGGAAAATAAAACTTGGCTGGGTTAGAGTTCGTGTCCCTCACAAAGTAAGCGATTGTAAAGAGATTTCTGTACATTAATTCTTAATGATGAATGTAGATCGGCATTGGATGAATCTGATGCTTGTATTAGAGCAGGGGTCGCCAAAATATTTCGACTAGTGATCCCTTATTGTTTCTCTTCCTTCTTTAGGGACCGCCATTTAACATATATTTGAATTTTAAAAGTTTCACTTAAACTAAATTTATAATTTAAAAAATTTGGATCGGGTTCAAAATTCCCCGCAGCGTCATCAGGTTTAGAATTTTTTTAAAACCATTTAAAAAAGAGTAAGTAATGCTTAAGTTACCAGTAACTAAGTCTCATGCAGATGAGTTAATAGCCACAAGAGGTTTGATTATGTTGATTATCGAGCTCAGAAAACTTCTTTCATTTACACCGGAGAATACATATACATGTACAAAACGAAATTTTTCTCGGTGTCATTAGTATTCGATCTCCCACTAGACACCTTGGCATTACAACTCCTCATCGACCCGCAGAATATTGCTCGTACCCCGTTTGACAATCGGCACAGGATACTATTGACCATATTTAAATATAAGATCACACACATTTTACATTGTTAAAGCCCATCGTAAGGTGAGCACTGTACTTGTGAGAACATTTTCTTTTTTATTCCTATAAGGCAGAGTTTGCCAAACCTTTTCAACCAGAGAGCCCCTTTTATTTCTCTTCCTTCCGAAGCAATCCCTATTAAAATATTTTAAACCTTAAAACTCACTATTTACTAACCGATTAAATGAAACTAACATATATTGCATTATACTTGATGCAGTCATACTAATCATGCCAAAAAGGCCTTCATAATCATAAATTTTATTTTACAGCTAGAGGTAACGGGGATTGCTATCTGATAATTGATTTGGAACAATTAAAAAGAAGCAAGCAATGCTAACTGTAGCATTAAATAAGTCTCATTAAATGTCCTTAGATAAATGTGACTAAGGCTTTTGATTATGTTCATCGTTAAGATTAGTGCCTTCTTCTCATCTGCACTGAAAAATAAAACTTACACCTACACTAACTAAACTCTGGGAATCTTCGCTAGGACCTTGCTTGACAGCCCCTGTGTTAAAGGCAGTCAACGTCATATTTGCAATCAACAAACCCAAATATACAATATCTGTTAGTCATTTAAGTGTCATACGTGACACAAGCTTGGGCGATCATGTCTCTATCGATCCATGACTAACATGAAAGAAGATTTTTCTGCAGTAGATTAACATTTTCTTCTGCGGCACACTGGTTACCTACTAAGGCTATCGACCCTAATCTGCCCTGCTACTTACCCATAGCTGGAAAGAGAAGAGTTAGGGTAAAACATTTCCCAAGTGTATTTTCACGTAAGTGAACGCAGTATCCACTGCACCACATCGTACTAAGCCCCACAAACACTACATTTCAAACAGACAAACATGAAAAGTAATGAGGAATACTTCCCCATCGAAAATGGCTAAGGAAGGAGTCGAAAGAGCTTGGGACAACAGAAACTAATGACAATTCTCTGACACCCTTACTCCAGTCAAATGGAAAAAAATCTTATTAAAATGTATACGTTCTCTGGCAGGATTGAAATCTTCGTCCCTCTTTTTTTAAAAATAGACTAATACCTTTCCCCAAAGAATTTGCACGTATGTGAACGCGGCAAATTTAACTGGAATTCGAACTCGAATGTTATTTCGAGTCGATATCCCCTACATCTCATCTAATGCAATATACAAGTTGGCTCCTACCGGCAAAAAATACAGCAAAATATTTATATTGATATGTCGTCTAAAATGGCAACATATGATATATTGATGTACCTACTATTACGTATCTTATATTAAGACATAACAAAAAACACTGAGCGTAACAAAAATGAATATATATTTTTTTTCTGATAAATATGCATATATAGACGTAAGATAATATGTATATTTATTGATATATATATAATACAGCTCTCTTCATACAGTAAACGCTGTTTTATCAACACTTGAATAATAATACTATACATGTGTACACTCTACTCATATGTATATTTTTTTAATTGACATCACTATATATATATAAATTCATAAATGGTAGTAGAATTTAATAACTGGGAGTAAAGAGAATCAACTGAGCTGACGCACCGTCACTAACACTAATGAACTGAGCCTATAGAACTTCGCTATTATATATATATATATATATAGTCATCCGCAGACAGATCTGTTTCGCTGTATCACAGCTTATCAGTACGGTTAGACAGCCGATTGCGTTTAACCCAGGATTGAAACCCAACCGAATTCTACCTCTGAGCTACGGGCGCTCGGTAGAAGGAAGCAGACTTTTACATTATACATGCCCATTAGATCAGAGTGTTCTAATTCATTGCTGAATGAACGATGCGTAGATGCTAGAATAGCTACTGTTTTTCAAAGTATCATTCTTCCAGAGTGCTCAATCAGGGTGTGAGAGCGTAAATAGTCATCAGCAGACATCTGTTTCGCTGTATCCCAGCTCATCAGTACGGTTAAACGGCCGATTGCTTTTAACCCATGATTGAAACCCGACCGAATTGACGTCAGTCGGCGATTCTACCTCTGAGCTACGGGCGCTCGGTAGAAGTGGAAAGGAAATTGAAAAATAAATAAAAGACAAAAACAAAATTCAAAATAACACAAAGGGTTCAAATTAAAGAAAATTTACTACACAGAGAGGAGTTGTGAGCTGACTTCAAACAGGTCTGTTAGCAAAGGCAAGGTTATAACCTTGGTACCACAAAAAAGTTAAAAGTCCTTTACAGTTACCTTGTCAATCTGAAGCTTCAGTTCTCTTTTTTTAAGGGAGACAACTTAAGGGAGAGTAGCCTCCCTTTAGCTACTAGATAGCGGCTCTGTTTTCCCTAATTTTCTATTATGTTTAGTGTTCGAAGTTCCTTTCTTTGTCGCAAGACTGGAAAAATGTCTTTTTTGTTAAGTCTCTTCGTCAACACTCGTGGGTTGTAGGCCGACCTGGGAAACTGTCTCTTTTTTATGTAAAATAAAATTTCTTTCTTTCTCTGGAAGAAGTATCTTTTTGCAAAATAAAATTTCTTTATTCCTCTGGAAGAAGTATCTTTTTGTAAAATATTTTTTTTTTCTTCCCCTGGAAGAAGTATCTTTTTGTAAAATAAAATTTCTTTCTTCCTCTGGAAGAAATATCTTTGGAAAATAAATTTTCTTTTTTCCTCTGGAAGAAATGATGTTCAATCTTATTTTTCTTCCGCCATTTCGGTTAATGACAAACAGGGGAAACGGTCCTTTTTAGAGAAATAAACTCTCTTTCTTCATCTGGAAGATGTATCGTCGAATCTTTTGTTTCTCCTCTGTTCGTCTGAAGGAATCCCTTTTTTTCTTCTGCAAGCTTCTCAAACCCGCAAATATCAGACTTCTTTTTACGTCTTTGGTCTGACGGAGCTAAAGAGAGAATACGCAGGTGAAATAATATTTTCGGATCTTATTGTTGACAGTTAATTTTTGTATATAGCAAGGATAACACAGAAAAAACAGTTTAGTCAATTTTCTAAGCGCTGTTTAGATATAGCACAAAGCCGAAAGTATGGAGTACTCAGTGAGGATCGAACTCACTACTCCGTTCTAATTGATTATATTGAGTCAGCTTTCCTAGCGATTACACAACGTATTTACACAATGTTTATTAATCGTTGCAAAACGCTTCGATGGGGAAAAACTTTAATTAATGAAAACTAAACTCAAAATATCATCGAATACTTTTCCACGTCAAAACCTGCCGAATTTCAGTCGAAAGGCATCGAATTCTAATAAGTGACAATAAGTAATTGATTATAATGGCGAATATATAATTGAATAAAATGAAATTGTACCTTAATTATTAATTATAAAATGTATTAGCAAAAACGGAAATTACTCAACCTGATAAGATTTTGAGGATTAATAATTCGAAACATAATTACATTTCATTTATTTGGTTGTTGTCTGACTTTTCTAAAAATTATATCCATATGTCAGGAGACTTCATCCAAAGATCCCCGTCTCTTAGAGCAGCGAATCAATCCTTTTTGCAGGCGCTTGATCAATCACATTTGTGTTTGTACAGCACTTCCGGTACCTATCTGTGGTGTAAAATGCAATGATGCTGAGCAGACCGTGGTTATAGTTTCTAGTAAATAACGCATCTCGCGTGATCATCAATGTGACTTGCAACTTTGTGATAGCGCAACCATCGACGGCTCTCAACTAATCTTGTTGACACAATCTTGCACACAAGACTTGGGTCACCTAGTGGGATGGTTTCAAAGAAGAATTTTCCCAAAAACCACACGTTCATATTGCCTTCCCCAGACCAATACTATCGTCACCTTCCTGACAAATCGACCAGGATGAGATTCGAACTTCGGTCTTATGGTCAAAAAGCGAACGTTCGAACCACACCTACCCATGTAGCGTTTATTCCGTATTCTCGTAATTTGGTGACAATGCAATTATTCTTCATAGGTCTCGTAAGCAAAGGCATCTCACTGCGACAGAGCATGTTTAAATAAGATACCTGGCACATAATATAGATTTTATTTATTCAGCAGTGGAAAGGATGTGTTGAGGGTGCTTTTTTTTAATAGAAAGTTGCAAACTTAAATTCCAGCAACGGGGTGCACAATAAAAGCTACCACTGTTTCAGTTAGTTTATTGCCATACGTGATACACGCTTGAGTGATTATCCCTCTTTCCATTCCTATGCAGAAGATTGCCCCGAAGTCGGTTACCATTTCTTTCCGCGATAGGCTGGTTGCCAACCAAGAATACATAACCCAATATTTCCTGATATTCATTTTTTAAAATTAATATCAGGCAATTAATTCCTATATGTGATGCACGCTTGAGCGATCGTGTTTTTTTTTTCGATCCATGACTATGATTCGGCAGAAAATTTTCCCGTAGTAGTTTGCCATTTTTTCTGCGTTAGACTGATTGCCAGTCATAGCTATAGAACCTAATCTATCCTGCTTATAAAGCCAAAGCTAGAGAGAGAAGGGACAGGTTAATACCTTTCCTCAGGTGATTTACACGTGAGTGAATGCAAAGACCTCGATCGATTGGAACTGGAATTCTGCTCTCCGAGTTCTCATTCTGCATCAATATTCATTGCACCATAAAGACAAACGAGGCAACACAAAAGCTAAATATCAAACAGAAAAACATGAAAAGAAATTAAGAACACTTAACAACCACCCCGCCTTGAATAATGGTTAAAGAAATGGGCGAAAACGATGGGGACAACAGACCTTACGAACAATTTTTACGCACCTACACTCCCGCCAAACGGGAAAAAATCTTATGAAAAAGATTTCCGCTTTCTGGCAGGATTCGAATCTGCATCTTTCTCTCGTGTTTAAGTTTTACTTTATCACAACATGCACAGTTATTTTGTACAGTAACTGTCAGTTTTGCTGCATATCGCTAATTTATATATTTTTTGAGCCAGCTGTGTATTTTGTTTGCAGATCTATGACTAATTCAGAAATTCAACCTTGTAATTAAAAGTCAAATATGGTGTTCATATTTTCTCATCTGCAATAAGACATCATACATTCGCAGAAACTTTTATTTTTAGTTCAAATATATTCACGAGTAGCTTTTTGCTATTATTGGTTTACATCAGTGCCTTCAAGTTCAAAACAAACAGCTTATATTCCTCGGGCTGCAAGCCGCCCAATTTACTTATGTATCTTGGAAACTTTGGCCGATATTGCAAAAATCGAATTATCCAGATTGTAAGTTCATGAAAGAAAGGCATTCATAGTTGAACTGTAGCAATGGACATCTCAGTTGACAAGGTCTCGCATACAGGTCTTCTCTAAAAGCTGAAAAGTTACGATGTCACCGGAGACATTTCTGAACACATCCAGTCATTTCTGTGAAATCGTGAAATTTGAAGCATTTAATATCTGTTAATTCCATAACGAATAAATTGAAACCACTCCATAGGGTTACAAACAAAATAAACAGTGGAAAAATACAAGAAAACAACGAAGTGTACGCTTTATACTATTGGTTCGTCCTACTCAACAAGGCAGCTTCAAATCCAAGGCCTACGGCCACATCAGGTTAAAACATCGGTTCCCGAACGATCATCGAAATTAAGCAACGTCGAGCCTCGTTAATATTTAGATGGATGACCACATGAGAATAATAGGTTCTGTAAGCTTGCATGTGTGGGTGGAGTAATTGGCTTACGGCCACATTAGGTTGAAACACTGGTTCCCATACGATCACTGAAGTTAAGCAACGTCGAGCATGTCAATATTTGGAGCAATCTTAAAAATTTAAACGAAGGTTTATTATAGATTCTTATTAGAAAGACAGAAGAATTGGCATTGCATTTACATTTTTGAAGATGAACGTTGAATGGGAAGCGACAAGCCGGAAGAAAGTTTCGCAAGAGAGAAGTGTGAGAAAAAATGTAAGCATAGAACATACGGTGATAACTAGCAATTTCAACTGGAAAATGATGACATCATGCCACGAACCTAGCATCTGCTGGATGCCATATATTCTTTCCAAAATTATTTACCTCTGGCGCCGACAGGAACGTTGTTTACTTAGCTGAATTCACTGTTCAGCAAGAGGACGAGAGGCGCGATGAATGCGAAGACTCGATGTGGCAGGCTAAACATTTCCATTTTGAGGATGGCTTCAAAAGGTACATGCATCCTTGTGTAAATTAATTGAAACACCTACTTTAGTTTCCTTTCTTTCACCATACAGTCAGTTTTAGACCTACTGGAGTGACAGGTTGTAATAATTTTCTATTTTCTTTTATATTAGGTCATTTGCAGTGGTGTTTAAAGATATGGATCGTTTTTCAGGGTGTATGATGAAATTTGTTTGACTTTGAAAAATATTGAGCTATCCGTGATTGCATCAGATTTTATCACACTCGGTCACAATTGTCTCGACTATAGAGTAATTGTCCTACTGTCATTGTCCGGGAGAGACGTTCCTCCAAGAATGTTTACGAACATTGTAACGCTGGCACAAACACAATGGCGCGTCTTACAGAGAGATTACGGATATTGTTAGTGTCAGCCTTTAAATTGTCAGTCGTGTCATCAAGGTGAAGAGACAAACTGGATCTATCAGTCGAAAACGTTAAGGAAAATGTGGTCGAAAGAGAAAAAACAACTCCAAGAGACGATGTACACATGATCGGAGAAAGTGTGAAAAATTCTAGAAAGAATTAATTCAATTAATTTAAAAATGGTGTAGCTACGAAAATAACTGGAAGAGATTGTAGAGAAAAGTAAGCGGAATCTTTAAACATATCCAAGTAGCATCTGAGAGAAAATTATGAAAGTTATCTCCAAAGAATGAAAAGTTTTCAGTACTTACGAGGTATCGTCTTATTTGATATTTTGGTCTGTGCGCTGTAAAAGGAGTAGGCTTCGAATCGGAGCTTATTCTTTCTTAATTAAAGCATGAATTTCTAGTTAACCTGTATACAGAGTATTCGATTAGAAACATTTGAAGAACAAGCCGTTCTCAAATTCCATTATAGATGAAGTTCGGATTGGTCTATGGTTAGAAACTAGGAATGCGAAATTAGAGAGACGAGTTTAAATTTCGTTACTTGTTACATGTAAATATGAGCTTCATTCTTTAGTACCATAAGTTTCAACTGTAAGGAGAAAGTTCAACTCAGAAAGATTTTCTTTCAAAGAGGTTTCACTTGATGAAAATGACTGCTGCGTAGAATATCCCCTTGCTTATTTTAATGTCAACCTATACATGTATCAGTTGTCACCAAACAAATCACGATACATAAATTGTTCAAGCATAGAGTTAACCGTCATTTTCCTCTCTTATCTGCTTTTTTTTTAATCATATCACCCCAAACAAGGCGGTAACGCCACTGATGCGCAGGGGGCTACGTGAGAGTGAAAAGATTAGAAAAGAGAAAGCCAAAAACCACATCCTAAACAGGGAGCAAGGGATGAGCCTCTTCATCTGTTCAATAGATGTGGGTGGAGTGTGAACCGGGCGATAGTTTAGTCAATCTACTCCAATTGAAAAAAAAGTAGTAAAAAGATTAGAAAAGAAAAAGCCGGAAACCACATCCTAAACAGGGAACAAGAGACGAGCCTCTTCACCTGTTCAATAGACGTGGGTGGAGTGTGAACCGGGAGATGCTTAATCTTCTTTTTACCCTGTAACACTCTACATTGAGTGGCAACCGAAACATCGACTTCAACGGTTTCTTTTCTCGCACGTCCTGCCTGCGGAACTAATTTTCAATTTCTTGCTTCCCTGATAACTACAATCTTCAAAAATTAAAAAAATCATTATTCACAATTTTCTGTCTTCTTGAACACTGTCCATTTTTGTTCTTTCTTTAAGCTTCCCCACTAAAATTTTCTTATTCCCGTTAACTCCAAAAATTTTCTTATTCCCGTTGTCTTGCTAGAATCATTACAATTGAATAGTGCGTTTGATTCTCACTGGATGCTCCGTGCTTTCAGATTTTAAGCGCAGTAGCATTCTAGTAGCATTATCGTTTTGCTTGGGGTGAAATGAAATGATGTCAGTTCTTCAATACGGCAGTGAATTCTGGACAATATCATCGAAAATGAGGACAAAACTGAAAGCAGCGGAAATGTGGTTCTACAGAAGATATTGTGGACTGAGCATGCAAGCAACGATGAGGTGTTGGAAAGAATGGCAACAAAAAGGAAATTAATACTGAGCATCAGGAAGAGACAACTGAAGTTCCTGGGACACGCAATGAGGAAGGAGAGCCTGGAGAACCTGATACTGACTGGCCAGATAGAAGGAAAGAAAGACAGAGGAAGGCAGCGAATAACATATTTGCAGGGCCTGATCTGACGGAACGGGGGTTGCCGGGAGTAACAGGAGCAAACATACTAAGAGCCACAAGGGATAGGGAGACGTGAAGAACCATGATCACCTACGTCCTGAAGGGACAGGGCACATAGAAGAAGAATATATTTGTTGCTATTAACTTTGTAGACTGTCGTGGAGCATGGGTTCCTCGACGTAGTGTAATGGTTAGCAAGTTTGTCTTGCTAGAATCATTACAATTGAATAGTGCGTTTGATTCTCACTGGATGCTCCATGCTTTCAGATTTTAAGCGCAGCTTAGATGCACCGGAAGGCTGAAAGAATATAACTTCTCTCGTGGAGCCGTTAACCGTACACCCATAGGTTTTGAAATTAGAGTTATCAACATTGACCATAGATGAAAAGCACAATTTGTCATAACTGTAAGAAAAGATAGATTCCCACCTATCCAGATATATTTATACGAAATGAAAATCTTTGGGTGGAATTTGAATTAATCACGTTAATTCCACTGTCCTCGTCGATAAAACTTACCGTAAACATAAATCCTTTTAATATAATGACCTTTTAAATGCTCTATATTTATTGACTAGTGTAGCTTGTGTACTTATGAAATAACATTTAACAGGCTGAACGCATTCTCTTGCACCCAAACTAATATCGAGAAATATAAAAGGGATAACTGAAAAAATTTCGATATGCCTCACTTCTCGAAGTCGGAAAAAAGACTTAAGTTAGGTAGTCACTTTCGGAATAATTCCTTAATCGATTCAAAAAATTTTCTTTCTGAAATCTCAAAAGCAAACTCCGATCACTAATGGAAGAAGAAAAAACAATTAATGATATTAAAAATTATAAAATAAATTAAAAACATACAGTAGGACATATACTTTTATGGACTAATAGGAAAACCTTTAAAATCTAAACGAATGTCTGTCATTAATCATGAAAATAATCTTTAACACTTTCGTCGTACAACACAAGAATAAAATCATGACCACTGACCTATCATATGTAACGTTACATTATTTTTCTATATTTCTGAGATGAGGTTGTGTAATTATTTATAATATTAACATTGTTTGTCTGTTGTCGTCATCTTTGTTGCTATATTCATGACGTTTTGGTTATTGTATGATCCGGTCTTTCCTAGGACCTGTCTTTATTTCTGATATGAGGTATTGTAAGTATATACATTACTAGCAGTATAGCCCGGCGTTGCTCGGGTGTAAAGAAAGCTTTAAAACTAATCCATGGTCCTGAAGCTCAGACTCTTTGGACGTTGGCACAATAGTTGTTTCCAGTTAAAAGGAAACCGTAGACTGAAAGAAAAATGAATGGATGTGTCAAATTTTGATTTCCTGGTATCGATATCAAATAAGTTTTTTCGTCGTAAACTGAATTTTGAAGGCTAAATAAGTCCTCTGAATGGTATCATGGCTGAGACTAAGAACTACAATTATACCTACTTAGAGTCAAACCCAAAGCAAAAACTAAAATAAAAGGACTGAAAAAATTACAGACATACAGGCAGATAAACAGACACACACACAAACGTCTTGCCTTTTATATATATATTATCGATTTTCTGCACTATTTTAAGTACAACTGTGTAAATTTTCAAGAAAATCGGTTCAGCCGTTTCGGAGTCTATAGGTAACGGACACACACACACACACACACACAGAGACAAAGTTGCATTTATAAATAAGTTTAAATTTACATTGTCCTGATCTTTGTTGCATAATTGTGAGTATGCTAACTGTTTAAACAATGTAAATAGTGTAAATAGTATTGTTACATTTTAGTAAACTCTATACTTAATGATGGATGCCCAGTGTAGTAAGGGGGATAGTGGCCCGGATTGAAAAATAGGGAAGCAAGATTCGAATTCAAAACCCTGCCTGCTGCTTTGTAAGTCTGCCTCTCAAGCTCCTCCCACTTCTCAGAAGTTAATCTTAACATCCCCGCATCGAAATGAACCGTCAAACCACTGCATTATTCTGCTTTTAGTGTCATCAAGAATAAAAACTAAGATGGTGGTGTGATTACCGCCGACCAGTGGGTGTGTGCCTTCCATGGCCCGTTTCTAATTTGCTCTATAGATTCTCGCTTTCGTGTAAGAAACTTCATCTATTTCGATCGGTTTTTATGTATCTATCTGTCATATGACTTTTCCAGGCTTGATCATACAAGGCGCAGCAGGTTCGATAATGTGCTTGTTTTTTAGGGTAGAAGATCTCTTTCTCTCTCTGGAGGGGGTCATCTCTCAGATGAACCCGCTAATGAAACTGCCTTCGCATATGAAATTGAGTACAAAGTGTGAACCACGTGAGACAATATTAATCAAAGAAGGCAATTTTGTTTTACAAATATTAAGGTTTGAAGACAAACATAAGAGTTTTTATTTTATCTTTCAAATCGCGCATAGAAGAATAATGCCAATCCTAATAATTAGCTATCATTTCAGAAGCAAATTTTATTAAACAAATATGTTCAGTATGTAAATGGCATTCAAATATGGATTTTATGTTTTTCATCTCCATGAAAACTTATATATACGAGGTTGTCACATGATATGATACATTTTATAAGAAATAAACAAATCTCTTAAATGTTAAATAATGAATTTAATTAGTTGAAATAGACACCAAGCTGATGAATGACATTCCCTAAAATACCCATCTCAAAAACCTATCATCCTTTGACGTGATAAAACTGTTAAAATGTTTCGATTACCTCTTCCTTATTGGAGAAAGTTTTATTGCGCATGAAAAGCTCCAAATGCCTAAATACATCATAATTAATAGAAGAGATATGAAGTGAATATAGAGGATGAGGGAAAATTTCATAATTCAGGCTATGCAGCTTGGACAATTCATTGAGAAGCGTGAAGTCGTATGCTGCTGTGAA
The DNA here is from genome assembly GCA_037127315.1 of Ascarosepion bandense. Taxonomy (NCBI): domain Eukaryota; kingdom Metazoa; phylum Mollusca; class Cephalopoda; order Sepiida; family Sepiidae; genus Ascarosepion; species Ascarosepion bandense. The sequence continues at coordinate 4,246,500 of JBBBDQ010000515.1, forward strand.
GCAAAATTGAACCATCCCTATTCGTAAGTTGAGGATGTTTCTTTTTCAATTTTTCATGCATACAGTCGATTTCTCCACAATAGGAGGTTGCTATTATTGCTTTCACATGAAGCAAGAATGAATAATGAATAACCTCTTTGAAAAACCACCAAACAGTAAACAGTAACTTTTTAGTATCCAATTGAGGTTTTAGGTGTTGTTTTGGTTATTCACTTGCATCTAACCACTAGCGTCCTACTTCCTGTTGTCAGAGAATCTCTATTTCTCAGCTCCTGTAACGATTCAGTGTAAAAATGGGTCTTTTTCTCAGTTTGTATATATACAGTAAGATTACTTAATAATGTTTCATGTTGTCATTTTAATTAGGTTTGTGCGTAACAATATATCGAAAGAAAAATTATCTGGAAAGAAAAAGAGTCCGGAATAAATCAAGATTTTTTTTATATACTATGAAACTTATTTCGTTAGACGGCCGGATCAACAACCAACCCAAAAAATGCGTCATTTCATGTGTGACAACCTAATATATGTATAAACACACACACACACACACATCTGTCTGCGGATGACTATTTACGCTTTCACATCCCGATCGAGCACTTTATAAAAACAGTAGCTACTCACGCATCTAAGCATTGTTCAGTCAGTAATGAATTTGAACACTCTCGGCTACTGCCGTGTGCTTACATTGTATAGAACATGCTAATGTTCGCTTTCCTCTACTGAGCGCCCATAGCTCAGAGGTAGAATCGCCGACTGATGTCAATTTGGTCGGGTTTTAATCGTGGCTAGAAGCAATCGGATGTCTAACCGTACTGATGAGCTGTGATACAGCGAAACAGACCTGTCTGCGGATATATATATATATATATATATATATATATATATATATATATACTTGATAAACGATCGTAGTCTTCCCCTTGGTTTATTTGAAAGACTATAATTACGCGAACAAAACTTATGAAACAATCTCTGTACATTACTGATATTAACAATGCCATTAAGAAAAGCCGCCTTGGTATTCCGAAATACTTCAGAGTCAGAATGACCAAAAAGTGTTCCTGTTAGAGTAGGTACATTGAACATTAGGAAGGAAATGATAGTCTCCAGCCTAGAGGAAAAATTACAAGCAGAATAGGGTAATTACATATATACTGTAAATGCATTTTATCTGATCTTAATCTAGATAATGAATTCAGCAGATATACAATAAAATAGTAATGTGCATAAGATAAAGACGTGTTTTTTTACTGGATCTATTCAACCTATACAGCTAGGCAATTATAAGATACGTAGATGACACAGTGCTGATAGTAGACACGGAAAGGAAACTACAAGATCTCTTACACAAGGCAGAAAAAGAAAACACGAAGAAAAGACTAGATAAACAACAAGAAAATTGAATACATGGTCATCAGTAAAAAATGGACCCCAAAATACTAAGTAGAGGTCGGGGATACTTAAATCAAGCAGATACGGAAATTTAAATACCTGAGAAATGTTCTAATAGAGGACGGAAAGTGCAACAATGAAATCCGAAGGTGCATTGGCATGGCCAAGGATGCATTCCAAAAGCTAAGCAAAATATTGTGAAACAGAAATTACGTTTGAAACTGTTATATTCCCAGGAAGCAAAAATATGGCTATGTGAAGAAAGATAAAAGGATGTTGAGAGATGATAAACTACAAACAAAACTTTATTAATTGAATTACAATTCGAATGGTGAGTGGAGCTGCTGGATGCGTAATGATATGATGTGGGCATGTCATAGCCGAAACTTTTCCCTATACCTAGAATACCCTTCTTCCAAACAGGAATCTGACAAAAACCTTCTTTTTCACCCCTCCTGTCAAAGAGGGATAACTTTTCTTAAATATTTTCGTTAGGGCCAATTGTATCCTAAAACAAAGAAAATTATAGTGGACTCTTGCGTGGCTATTATCTTATATGGCTGTTAATGCTGGACAATTTCATCAAAGATGAAAGTTGTTCAACAGAAGAATGCTGAGGAATCCATGGACTGAACAAGTAAGAAACGACAAGGTTTTGGAGAGGATAGAAACGAAAAAGAAACTTAATATTAGAAAGAAACACCTAAAATTTCTGGGACGTGTAATGGGGATAGAGGGCTTGGGGACTCTGATACTCACGGAGAAAGCAACGCGTGACATACTTGATGGGCGTGAGCAAGTGGATTGCAAAGCATAGCTTAGTAGAAATATCAAGAGAAAAAGTGTTAAAAGCTAAAAGAGATAGGGGATGGGTAGGACTATATTAGCCTACGTCCTTTTGACAAATAGGAAAAGGAATGACCCCGTACTGAAAGAAAAAGACGAAGCCGGATTTCGCGGTCAGATATTAAATTAATTTTCTAACCAATAACAGAAAGCAATTTGCAAAACTGAGAGAAAAATTGACAAGCCTATGTTAAAAGGTTTTTCGGTATAAAAAGAAAGAAAGAAAGAAAGCCGTATCAGTCAGTGAGATGGAAGCAGCGATATCATACACCAGCAACATGTGACAAAAACTTCAAAAACTGACCAAGACGTAAAGTCCTGACACACATTCTTTCTCCTTCACTCGTGCTAATTTCTTTTAACTCATCTTCTCCATCCTCAACATTATAGCAGTCAACAAAGAAGAAGACGACGACCAACAACAACATAGAAGACGACGACAACAACAACAACAGCGATACTTCAACTAACTCCTGAAAACTAACGTCTGAAAAGTAAAATTTCTTTTATTGCTTCAGCTTCTTTTTTCACTTTCTCGCCGGCTATAAAAAGGAAAGGAAAACTTTATTAAACACATTTGCTAATTACTACTAGAATTCTGGACACTTAACTCATTACTACTATTTCTTATTGAACATTTAACTCTTACAAACTGATTAACGACGTAAATTTTCTCTTTGAACATTTAACTCCTAACAATTGATGTCATTCTGTTCTGTTAATAAAATTCTACTTTAACATAGAAAATGAAATATTCTATTCTTCTGAATCCTAACATCCAAATTTCCACCATCTGATGACCTGATAAACCCTAAGTTGTGGGGAGTGTTGGCTATATTTGTGAATTGGCCTTGTACCAGACATGGCTGACCGTCCCTACTACAAAGACAGAATAAGGTAATTACGTATACAATGTCAATATATTTCAAATTAATTTAATATAATTTTACATTGAAAATTAAGAAGGAAATGATCACCGAGTTCTCGGAATTGAAGTAATCATTAAAGATAGAACAAAACAATAACGTAGAAACTACTGTGTCTTCTCTCGCACTTTTGTAGAATCTTCTTCTGGCTTCTTGATTCCCAATAAACTGTGATTTGCAAAAAATTCAAATGCAGTGGCAGTTGTTATCCTCTGACTTCTTAATTCTTCTTCTTTTACGAGTGTACTCGTGACGTCAAAAATGACGGTAAAATATTTATATCGGTATGCTGAAATGACAGCAACATATATATTTACATACCTACTATGAGTATCTTACATTAAGTCAGTCAGTTAAGTGCCATACGTGAAACACGCTTAGGCGATCATGTCTCAAAAGAGACATGACTGACTGGGCAGAAGATTATCGCGCTGTAGGTTGCCAGCCAAGGCTATAGAACTCAATCTGTCCTGTTATTTAACCCATAACTGGAAGGAAGAGACGGATTAATATCTTTCCCAAAGGTATTTGCGCGTAAGTGAATGCAATGAATTCAACTGGAATTCGAACTTACATTAAGACATAAAAAAATATAAAAAATTCCCAAGCGTAACAGGAGGGAATATATATATATATATATATAAAAGAGAAAATGGCAAACACGTAAAGACGGAGAGGATAAGCCAAAAGCTTTCATCTAATTCCTATAAATAATAATTAGATAAAAATAATAGAGATGATATATATATATATATATATATATATATATATATATATATATATATTGCACGACGACATAATTATTGCAAGATAATAAAATAAGGCCCTGTTTAAGTGCAAGCATGCGGTAAGTGCTTTCATGTTTAACTGGTCGTAAAAAGAATGAACCGAGCCGATTCGGCCTCGGTATTGCATTTCTAATATACTGAGCCGTAGCTTTTCTCATTCTTTACTCTCAATAACCCCTTTACGTCCTTGTGGCTTTATTGCCTTCCTTGGTTCGCAATATATATACATATAACTGCATTGAAAATTTGGAAGGAAGTATTGTCTCTGGTCAGAAACTGAAGCAATTGTTACAAACAGAAAAGTATAATTATGTATATAATTGAAATACTTTGAGTTTTGATTTCACATCTAGGTTCGGGCTTCGGCTTTGGATCTAAAGAGTCTTGATAAAAGACAAAGAAGAATCTGCAATATTATCGGTTCTGACCTAGCATCTCTACTTCAGTCACTTTTCCACTACCATTACATAGCTTTCCATGGCCTTTTCTATAAATGCTTTCATGGTAGTTGTTCTGATGCACTTTACTCTACATGAATTTAAGTCCAGTACTTGCATTCACTTACGCACAAATACCCTTGGGAAAGGTATCAGTCTATCTCTTCCCTCCAGTTATGGGTTAAATAATAAGACAGATTGAGTTCTATAGCCTTGGCTGGCAACCTGTCTACCACAGAAAGCAATGGCAACCTACTGGGGGATAATCTTCTGACCAGTCAGTCATGTCTCTTTCTAGACATGATCGCCCAAAACGTGCATCACGTATGGCACTTAATCGACTAAATTGGCGACAAGGTTATGACGTTTTATAGTTAAAAATGGCTATATGTAACCGCAAGTTCTTTGTTAACAGTTTCTTCACTGCTTCTTGATTCAAGTCAGCACTGCTCTTTAAATAATTGAATGTAATATCAATCATTAACTTCTGTATTCCTTATTTCTATTCTTTTATTGTTCTATCTCGATAATAATATTTTTCTCGTATTTTCTTACATTCAATAGTCATTTCGTTTTAGAGGCTTTATTGCCTTGCCTTGTATGAAATAGAAAATACGTTCTGAATGGTTTTACAATTTTACAAGGATAATAAAGAAGAGAAAGAGGGATATGGCAAGAAAAGGAGGAAATAAAAACAGACAGAATAGGGTAATTATGTGACTGCTGTAAATAGATTTTAAATGATTCTCTTGTAGAATTTTAAATCATTTTATTACACAAGCCCATTGGAAATAAGAAAGAAATTATTTCTTGTGTTTTGAAATTGAGGTAAATATTGTACCAATATATCATTAATTGTATTATATAAACGTACATCGAATCATTTTAGTCTATTAATAAATAATTACGTTTTTCGATACAGCATAACCATTTCCGTCAGTACAATATTGAACAGCTGTCATTCAATATTCTAGAATTAAGATGCATTTGTAATTAAAAAAAATTATGTCTCTGGCATTGTAATTAATTTTGATTAATTCAGAAAGGTCAGTTTGGTGCGCATATTATCGTCGATTTTAAGGTATTGCTAAAAAAACTTTCGAGGAATTTGGCCGAAAATAGAGACTGATTTAATCATTTTTATTCGTATATGTTATACTAATAGTTTCGATTGGTTATTATAACTAAAAGTTTGCTTGAAAAAGGGTTCTGTCGTGTACAATTAATAAATTGTATTTGCATGGTCAGCTCCCGAGAAAGTTGGTTCATTGTATCGTAGACGATTGTTCTTTCCGGAATCTATCTTATGATCTATAAAGCTATCATTTGCCCATGATTAGAATATTGCCGCCACATATCGTCTGGTGCTCCTGTTATTATTTGGAGATTCTTGATAAAATCCAAAGAAGAATTAGCAATATTATTTGTTCTGACCTAGTGCTTAAGTTACTTTCTCATCGCCGTAAGTTGATTCCCCGTGCCTTTTCTACAAATACTTTCATCGCTAAGGTATCCGAATGTATGAATTGAAGTGAAGTACTTGATTGGCAATAAGATCTCATCAATTTACAGATGAATTGGGTTGATGTGATCGTCTGGGGCAAGAAGAGCCTCGCAAATTTCAATGTTTCTAAAACGAAACTCCTATCTGTCAAGATCACAGGCAATCTCTCCTTAAATAAAATATATAAATATACTTTCCCTGTATTTACATTATGCAAATCGAAGCAGACTGTAAACAAATTGATCACAAATTCATTCAATCTTTTTATCCTTTATTATTGTTCTCTTATCATGAATACATTTCAAAACGACCACTATGTATTTTATACATGATTAGCTATGACTAATTTCATTGTCTCACCCAGATTATTACTTTTGTTTATTCCTCAAGCCTTATATTTATGGAGCTTCTGGATTCGGCATGGTATATTTTGACACTGGTAGATGAGATGCAATACCCACATTTCTTGGTCTTGTTAATTTTTTTCTTTCATATTTTTATTTATCGTAACGTTTTATTCTAATTTCTACGACCAGCCAAGAAGCAGCGTGGTTCATCAAACGGAACTTCTAAAAGAATTTAAACTCGTATTCTCTATTTTTGGGAGTCTATCTAACATGGATGTCGGCTTATATCGATTCGCCTAGCGACTCTGCAAAAATGCAAAAACGAAAAGTTAGATATGTGTTATAATATTTTTCAAGACGTACAAAAACTTACTGATGTTAGACAATCATCCTAACACTATCGTTCTCCACTCACCATTCTGCGAAGTTTCAAACAAAACCTGATTTTAAAAATACTGTCATTGAATTGTAAGGACCAAGAGTCATTCAAGGTAGGGGGTTACAGAATAAGAATTAATATTTTAGCAGGGACTGATTCTCAACCGGGTTCCATAACATTACTAAGGTCCATAAAATAAAATAGAAAATTGGGAATCACGATAATATTTTAGTGGTTCCCTAAAACAATTTCACTTTGGAACGATTGTTGCAACCGAGAACTGGAATTTCTGCCGTCATCAACAGCACATTAAAATACTAAAAGAATAGATAAACAACTCTAAAACTAGCAGAAAATGAGATCGAGCAACGTAAGTTAGCATCCCTTTTACTCTACCTGATTTTTTTTTATTGTTAAAGTTGAATAAAAACTGAGAAGTATCTATAAAAGGGAGATTGGATTCTATAAACTGGGTTAGCAAGCAGTCTACCTTGTCTTAAAGGCGTTTTCGTAGGATCAACACATTTTTTTAAAAGACAAGTTACAAAAGCATCGACAGACCCCACTCATCGATGGCGAGGGTTTGTCATTATCTATGCTTCACCGGAAGAATTCTATTTTAATTATTGCTCTAGTACTTAAGATCGCACATTGAAAAATGACAGATTCTTAAGGGACCGTATACTCAGACTATTCTATTCGTTTCAACCCAAGTAAGTAAAGCCGCTAAGATGTAAGTCGTTACATAGAATAAAAGCGAATAAAAAGACTTTAGTAGGGAGTATTGAGGAAAGTACAATAAACGGTCATGGTTCAAGAAAGCATAAGATGGTGATCGACATTGAATTTAGATGATCGAATATTGTAGTTGTCAGGGAAGCAAGAAATCGGGAGTTCCACAGGTGAGACGGGCAAGAAAAGAAAATGTGACTGTGGCACCTAGCTTGTTAAACAGTAAGAGTGAAACCTAAATGTCAATCTAGTAGTATGCATAAAATTATGACACTGGGGATAAATCTCATCATAACAATTGCCATTAAAATATTTGTAAAAAAAACAAAAAAAAATAGGTAACTACGCAATGTCAGTAAGAATGTGGCTGAAGTCGAGTTGCCTGGTGAGGATTGTTACAGACTTTTCTTAGAATTTGTCAAGAATCTCCAGATATACAACAGAAGCCTCAGGCCAGATATAGCAGAAGTATCTAATGCACAGATGAATGGTAGATTTACGAATGTGTTTGAAGTGATTATCAGTGGTGACGACGTTATGCCTCTATTCATCTCCTCAAATGACCAACACGGAGGCCTACATCGAGTCCCTTGAGGAGATAGTGCTGCCCTGGGTTGCAGAAAGTGGCTGCTAGAAGACCCTATGTTTTCCTGCTTGTGTGTCAGAATTAACCCAGTCATGGCTGTCAGACAATTTCAGCGAAAGAAAAACATTTAAAGCAGAAGGATTTTTAAACTGGAAATAAATTGAGAACAGATACATCAAATCACACACATAACACAATATAGAATAAAGAATTAAATTACATATGCATAAAACAATAAACAAGGAATTATACGCACGCAAAAAAAAAGAAGAGATTTATGCACAGATAGAGTTAACCACACAAGCACTATTTAGGAAGGAATGCATACATACGCAAACAAGCAGTAAGAGTTAACAGACAGATTTGAACAAGTGAAAAAAATGTAAAGGAGAAAATTTTTCCTAATGCAATTTTTTGTGAGAAAATAATAAAATTATTTTAGAAATGTTTTCAATAACTGACTTAACATATATATTTTTTATATATATAACATTTAAAAGCAGTTATTGGTCAGAATCAAGTTAAACTAGTAAAAAGTACACAATTCATATTTAAAGAAAAAATTAACATGTTGAGATTTAAATATTCAAATTAAGATCTTTTTCTTAATTCGTTCGATTTGGAGATAGACTTATCTTACTAATCTGTACATATATATATATATATATATATATATATATATATATATATATATAACATGGAAAACAATGAGGACGATTATCTTGACTTCAACGACGGTGACACTGCTGTAGAGTAATGGGCAGCCGGAGAGAGATTTCGCGCATACTATCTAGCTGACGGGAAGTCGTTAACCAGCGGGAACTCTCTGTTCTCTCTCTCTCTTCTTCTGTTTTTGGTCAGAAAACCCAGATTTGTGTAACTCAAAATTCCTACGCCTTTTGGTTTTTCCGGGTTGTCGCTTAATTAACATCAATCATATCTTTGTCGGCTTTTGACTTTCTTCTGTGTTTTCTGCCTTTGATATCAATCATATCTTTAAGGTTATATATGGCATGTTGGAAAGCATATTATCACAGATATGTTTTTTAGGCTCCATGGCACACACACAATGCTATGTTGACTTGTGATAGTTTCAAAGTTAATATATTTACTTTTTTGCAACAAATGCAAGTCTAGAATTTGTTTCGGTGAATCAGTACGTATTTGCATTATGTACATTATTCGGATTTTCGTACTCATCTTTGCTGCCATATTTACGACGTTTCGGCCTCTGCACGTTTCGGTCTTCTTCAGGTGCTACAAAATTTCTAACTGAACACTTTATTGTGATCACTGGTGTAAGTCATTCTCATTCCATGTTGGATGCAACTTCTGGTAAGTATGACTTATCTACCTCAAGGACACATAGCCCAGAGGATATAAATGCTGGTTAGTTCCAGTGACTTGAGTTGTGAAGAGTTGTGAGCTCAATACCAGGCTACAACAGTGATGAACAAATAACTTAGAAGAGTTCAGTTAAAGGGAGATAAAGCCAGCAAAATAAGGACAATAGTTCAACAAATGTAAATAGTGTAAATACGACATCATCTTAGAAGTATATATATATATATATATATAGATATATTCTAAGCATATACTGTTAAATATAAGAGACAATGTAGTATGCCGGTATATATATATATATATATGTGTGTGTGTGTAATGTTTGTTAAGACGTATGAAAAGAAAATATACCAGCTCGTTTGGGAGTTAAAAGTAGATGGATAAGTGTACACAGGCTAGAAGACAGTGAAGAACAACGAGGAGGCTCAGTGTATTGCTCTCAGGGAGAATCGCTTGGTCCATGCTTATGGGAGGCAGGAGAGGTTGCCTGTGATGGTTGACAGACAACAGCTTGGTCTTAGACGCATTGAAGTTGACAAGCCACTCCTTGCCCCAATTCCCCACAGAGTAGATCCCGTTCAAGGTCAGCAGCGAGATTAAGTTTGCCCGCCACGACGGGTTTCTTACTGATGCGGGAGTAAATTGTGGTGTCATCTGTCTACTTAGCACTTGATCTCATCTGGGAGGTCATTGATGAAAATAAGGAAGAGCGTCGACCCCAGGATAGAGCCCTGTGGGACACTAGCATTTGTGTTGTAGGAGGAAGAGGCATGCCCATTCAAAAAGACCATCATTTTGTGGTTATTTAAAAAAGATTGGATTAGATCAAGCAAACGTCCGGTAATACGGTAACGCCGTAGCTTGCATAGAAGGCCAGAGTGCCAAACCCTGTCAAAAGCCTTGGTGATGTCCAGAGCAACAGCACGAGCCTTGCCTGACTCATCAAGGGCCTGGAGCATGTACTCCGTAACGGTTGTTAGCATGTCGGCCTGGCAAAGCGAAAGCCATACTGCCTGTCAGAGTAGAGTTTGTGGGCAGTAAGATGTTGAACTATTTCAGCATTAATTATGGCCTCGAACACTTTCCCGAAAATTGGTAGAAGACTGATAGGGCGATAGTTGGATGAGTCCGAGGGTTCACCACAGTTCTTAAATACAGGAACGACTGAAGAGAGACGTAGACGTAGACATGAAAAAGTGTTGGTCGGTAAGTATGTATATGCATGAACACAGTCACATTTGTAAGTATATGTGGGGATGTGTGCGCATATGTGTATACGGATATAAGTTAGTGTACATGGGTGGGTTAATTTGTGGAGTTGCACATACATACGTATCCATGGAATTAGAAGTAAGAGGTTAATGACTTAGCGGTCAGCATCTTTACGACTGATCTGAATACCAGCAGCTGCTGTGACGCCAATGCCTCTGTCCTGAATCTCTTTTTCTTTTTTTTTCCTTTTTCTTTTTTTTTCTCTTTTTCTCATTTTTTTCTCTTTCTTTTCAGTTAAAGGAAATACTTATTCTGGCAAAATGTTTTGTACCGAATGGAAGAAATATTGTGTGGTCCGATGAAATGAGCTAATTAATTATGAATTATAATTTATAACCAATTTAAATGACGTGTTGAGTTTTCCTTTAAAAAGATAATTTAAGACATCAAATAGCCCATTCCCTAAAATACTGGGAATTAAAAAAATAACCAAAATCAACAGATAAGGTGGAGGCTGATAAACAAGGCAAGAACCCCTAATACCTTAAGAGACAGATATAATCTATGTTTAACAGAAAAAATGAAAAGTTTGAAATTTTAATATCAGAATGTATTTCTGTATAAACGTAGAGAGATCATTAGTATATGTCGTCACAGAAATAAATTTAAATTTCAATCATTATCTTATTCTTTCATTTAATCACAATAGAATTTTTGGAAAAATTTGGCTAAGCAGTTACTTTATCCCTCCTACTTACCACTACTAACTCAATGGTCAAGCCACATACGTCCCACTACCATAGAAAAAATGATTCCGCTAAAATATAATTGCTAATATTCCCCCACTCCTTCCTTTACTAGACCAAGCCTCCGGTATTAGAAGTTTTCCTCCTTCTTTGTTTAAGCGAGGTTGGCAATGGATTTCTTAAACTGACATGTTGAAAATGGCTATTTCCCCTCTAAATCTTATCTGAATTTACAGATAAATAAATAAATATCTACTCTGTAAATTAAATTAATTTACATTGAGCTCTCTGTTGAATCAGTTTTATTATTTAAACGATATTACTAGGATCCTTCTGGATTATTTACCAACCTTATCCCAGGTTATTTACCAGTCATATCCTAGGTTTGTACCGCCACACGGCTATAACCGCAAAATGAAGGTCGTTCTGAATGGGCGTGCCTCTTCGTCCTACAGCACGAATGCTGGTGTCCCACAAGGCTCTATCCTGGGCCCAACGCTCTTCCTTATTTTCATCAACGACCTCCCAGATGAGATCAGGTCCCAAGTAGGCATCTACGCAGATGACACTACAATATACTCCCGCTCCAGTAAGAAACCTGTCGTGGCGGACAGACAAAATCTCGCTGCTGACCTTGAGCGGGATCTACACTCTGTGGTGAACTGGGGCAAGAAGTGGCTTGTCAACTTCAATTCCTCGAAGACCAAGCTGTTGTCTGTCAACCATTACAGGCAACCTCTTCTGCCTCCCATAAGCATGGACCAGATGATTCTCCCGGAGAGTAATACACTACGCCTCCTCGGACTTACCCTGTCCTCAGACCTCAAATGGAAGCACTATATTGAATCCATAGCAAAATCTACTGCTAAGAAGATTGGGTCACTATGTCGATCCAGGATGTTTTTTCCACCTGAATCCATCCTGCATATATACAAGTCAACCATCCGTCCGTGCATGGAGTACTGCTGCCATTTATGGTCAGGTGCCCCTGCCGTTCTCCTCAGTGTTCTCGACAAGCTCCAAAGGAGAGTCTGTAATGTGATAGGTTCTGATCTGGCGACTCGTCTGCAGCCACTTTCCCATCGTCGAAATGTGGCCTCCCTCTGTCTCTTCTATAAATACCTTCATGGCTTCTGCTCGGATGAGCTTAAGTCACTGATGCCTCCTCAACAGGTGTTTACCCGTTCAACCAGACTGGCAACTGGGTCCCACCCATTCACAGTCAGGTTAGCCAAACGCAGACGACAATTCTACTCCAGCAGCTTCCTCTCTCGCACTTCCCGCCTGTGGAACTCACTCCCGTATTCTTGCTTTCCTGACGGCTACGACCTCCAGAAATTTAAAAGCAAAGTTAATACTCACCTACTAACCACTGGCCTCTAGCTCTCTCCCCTCCCCTGTATAACCTTCCCTTTCTCTCCGCCCATGTACCTGTCATTGCACCTGCTTTCTCAGTTTTCTATTGTTCCTTTCTAACTAGCTTGTACTCCTCACTCTTTTCTAATTAATCTTTCTACATTTATGTAACCCCCTGCACATCAGTGGCGTTTCTGCCTTGCTCGGGGTGAAATGATTAAAAAAAAAAAAAAAAAAAAAAAAAAAAATATATATATATATATATATATATATATATATATAGATAGATAGATAGATAGATAAAGAGGTATAAGCGGTCAGTTCCTATGATGCATTGTAACGAAATTTTAACAATCCACACACACACACACACACACACACACACACACACACACACACACACACACACACACATATATATATATATATATATATATATATATATATATATTAAACGAATGTACAAATACACTGGTGATAATTTATTTCATGAATACTTTTAAAAAATATCGAATTTTTTACAAAAATGAATGGGTTAGATTTATCCAGACGTAAAGAATACTGTGGGGTGGGAGTTAGGGGGAGAAGGAAAATATTTTATTGATGGTAGAGGGAATCAGATATACAATTTACATTTTTAAACGCGGATGTCATATATAGAATGTTGCATTTCCATTGAAGCCGATATATTACAAAAAGAAAATTCAAATTTTACGATATCGTATGGTCATATCAGTGATTGAAATATAGCCATACGATCTCGTACAATTTTACTTTTTTTAACCACCTTTCATGAAGGTGTCATGCGTAAGCGAACGCAGCAGACTAGACCGGAATTTGAACTCAACTCATCTATTCCATCTTCCACGCGAATAACATTTGAGCTACCTGCGTAACCTTGTTAAGATTACTGAACCGGTAAACGTAATATCTGAAAGCGTGGCAAGACTAAAAGACCTGTTAATCAATCTTCATAACATTGCCAAAGAAAACAGTGACGCTTGAAGGCCAAATCGCATGACTAATCCGTTTCATAGGCCACATAATCAAACTAATAATTAAGATTCTAAAGATTCTAAAGAATAATACGCTGGGCAGAATGGCACAGAAAATGGATCGAACAAGAAGCACAATTTTATCCCAATACTGTGTCTCTTCAGGACGTAGGTGATCCCGGCCTTTCACATCTTCCTACTTCCAGTAGCTCTTAACACGCTTTCTTCTGTTACCCCACCCAATCCGCTTTCTGCCATCCATTTGCTCAAGCCCATTAAGTATGACATGCGTTGCTTTCCCTTGTTTCTTTTTTTAATTGACTTGTGAGTATCAGATTCTCCAAGCACCCCAAGTACTCATTACATGTCCCAGGAATATCAGTTGTAATTTCCTGGTGGTAAGTTTGAGTTTCCTTTTCGTTTCCATCCCCTCCAAAACCTCGTCGTGACTCTCATGTTCGGTTCATGGCATCTTCAGCAGCTTTACCTACTGATCGGAGATTGGAATTTGAACTTTTTCAAAGCTTGAAAACACCTCTTAATTAAGGCTGTTTCCAAGTCAACCTTGAGCCGAGGTGGTAGTACTTAATAAAGTAGTCTTGGAGGATGATAAGCTACACCTGACGTCCAGGTCTCTGATCTGGAGATTGGGGTTTTGAGAAGCGTGCAATCACTTCTTATATTCTGTTTTTACCAAGTCAACCCTGATCCAGTATGGGAGTACTTGTTAGGGTTGGCCTCGGTATGTCGATAATTTAGATCCGACAGCAAATCCTCTGAATAGGAGATTGTAGGATTGAGAAGCTTGAAGTCCCTGTTTAAATGCTGTTGTTTCCAAGTCAACCTCGGCCCTGGGTAAGAGTACCTGTTAGGGTAGTCGTGAGTATGACGATAAACAGCAAGATATCGAATTAGGGGATTGAAGGTTTTGAGGAGAGTCGAACCACGTCTTAATTGCTGTTGTTCACAAATCAACACTGACCCGGGGCAGTGTTACTTGTTAGGGTAGCCCTGAATGATAATAAAGTACATCCGCCGTCAAGGCTACAAACCTGGAGAAAGGAGATTTTGAGGAGCGTGGAACCACTTCTTGCTGTTGTTCCCAAGTCAACCTTGGCTTGGGGTGGAAGTACATTTTAGGGTCCAAGCAATAGGAAAACAGTAAACAGTCCAAACAAAATTAAAAGTCTTTGAGGTTATAAAAATACACACAATACAAACTCTGTATAAATATTACTAACGATAAATATTTATAGTAAAATTATCAAAAATAACCACAAACTAACAAATTGTAGCGGCTTCACTCAAATCCGTTTAAAAGACAATAAACATAAAAGGACTTTAGTGACATTATGCCGTATAATATCTCACAATTTCTTAAATCACACCGAATGCAAAAATATGACAAAACATATAACATATATCGCTGCCTCGATGCGGGTATACTGACTTGATGCGTGTACAACCCCTAAAGATCCGACCCGACCAATCCTCTCATTTCACGTCCAAGTCACCACTTTCCTAAAAAGACCAGAATAAAAATGTGAATATTTTTATTTTGTATATTAATGTCTGTCGATTTTATCAGCTGGGAGAAAAACAGTCATTTTGAAGTCATTTTAATTGCAGTATATTTCGTCATTCATTTACTCTTTGAAGAAGATAACCTTTGTTTTTCGATTAACCTTTGTTTTCTCTGCATGCAATGTATGTTGAATTTAACACGATGTTGAACAAACTCTCTTATGACTACTGCTTTGAACAATTTACCCTTTCAAAACAAGCTTCAATCATATCTGTTCTCTTTATATTCTTTCTTACACCTTCTCTTCTATTCATATCACTGGGCTCCTTCAACAATAACCCTTCAACTTTTACCCGTGACACTTAATAGCTCTCGGGCCTTTTACTGAGCAAACTTCAGTAAAATAAATTGTCTTTTATAGATTGTATAAAGGCATACAATAAATATATGCAGAACTGTGGCACTATTTGAACAGGCGCTAGTAAATCGAAGAGAAACTAGAAGGCAAAAAAAAAGAAAAAAAAACACGGTAATTTTAGATAGACTGAAGATATACTGATGAACAGATGAAGGAAAACGGAAAAAATGGTAATTAGGGATTTTTGTCTTCCAGAGAGTTAAAACAAAAGAACATTTCTTTTGGCAATGTTTGAGATTATGTGATGTCGGACTTTAAGTATCTCTTAGAAAAAAATAGATAATATTTTTAAGACCATAGAATATGGACCGCTCTTTGGGTGCGAAATTCGATCGATTGATAAGACTTAACTTTTAAGAGCAGACAGGCTTCCAAAAGAAAATGCGAAAAGAATAGTAATTAAATTTTGTCGAAATGCGATAAAACGTCTCAAATCAAGACATTATTCCATTTCCTGTCACTTGTTGGCAACAGGATCTAGATGATAAATCCAAAGTGCAAAAACGACCATACACAAAAGCACGATAAGAGCCCCAACCCATCTCATGAACAGTGGTTAATAAGAAAATATAATGCGCCGATGTGAGAGGTATTCAATGGTTGGCTCGGTCAGCGATCATCGCGTTCGAGTCTAGGGCAGCCATCTTCTGCTTGAGAGATTAAACCTGACGAGGTGAGATTAGACACACGGCAGAGACAGTACCGGAGATACGGCGGTGACAAACTAGAGAGACCTGGCGGAGAGCAGACCGGAGAAACCCGGCGGAGACCAGAATGGACACACCTTGTTGTGACATGATGTAAAATATATATATCTTAAAGATATATATATATATATATATATATATAGGGAGAGAGAGAGAGAGAGAGAGAGAGAGAGAGAGAGAGAGAGAGAGAGAGAGAGAGAGAGAGAGAGAGAGAGCACCGTTCATCTGATTTGGCGTCATTTGCCGCCCTGGCAAAAAACTCCGAATTAAAACCTTACTCCAGGTTTCTTTAAAAACCAAGATAACAAAAACTGTGTCAAGATAATCGGGAAGGGTCGATAGTTATTGCACGGAATATACTGACCTCTTTTAACCATCAATAACTGTACTCATAATTTGAATCCAGGAATTGCATATAAATACTTTTCCTTTATTCAAATTTACTTGTTTTACGCATGACTTTACTTTTATCGGGCCGATCCATATCATAGACTATTCGGTCCAGGCCAGTTTTGCGATCACTCAACACAACGTGAGGCGAGACAAGGCTTTAGCCGGTGGGATCAACTCCACGTTGCGGCCTTTGGGGTGGTCCTCATAAATGGTTAATGTGACCATGATAGACCCAAAACGTCATAGAACTTCTTAAATGTTAGTAAACAACATTCTATACGAAAGAGATATTAAAAAAAAATCCTTAACTAAATTTTTAAGCAAGGCAATAATGCCACTAAGATTCAAGTGGTTAATAATATGAGAAAAATAAAACATTATTAAAAGCAAACAATAATCAAAGAACAAAGGTCAGGTCAACAGAACGTAACAATGCACACTGCATTTAAATTTTTGAAGATCAAATTTGACTGGAAAGCAAGAAGCCGGAATAGAATTCCGTAAGCAAAAAATGTGATAGAAGAAACTGTTATCATAAAACTTACAGTTACATATAGGTATGTCAACTGTAGAATGATGAAACCTTTTCGCCAGTCTTCTTTTATTTATTTTACAGATGATGTCAGTAATGAGTTAAACATTTTTTAAAAATCATTTCACTCGATGCAAGACAATAATACCACTAAGACACCAAGGTTTACCTGGTCTTTGTGAATATAAGAAAATAAATAACATTAATGAGAGAAACCGATGAAAGAACGAGAAATTAAGGAGACAGAACGTAACGTTTGACATTGTATTTAAAATTTTGAAGATCAAATTTAGCTGTAAAGCAAGAAACCAGAAAACAGTTTCCTTAGCTAGAAGTGCAATAGAAGAAGCATTTAGCATAAAACTTACGCTTAACCATTTCTAATGATTTCCTCTGTAACTTGCCCCAATTTAAAAAATACGCTTAAATTCATATTGTTCAGGTTCTACATAGAAATGGATCTCAGACAATTACCATGAAAGTATTTACAGACAAAGCGTATAGATGTTATGTTATGACAGTGGGAAAAGGATTGAAACCGCGATGCAATGTCAGGATTGATAAAATTACATATTCTTTGCATTTTATCAATGATCTTTAAAGGCTTAGCAAAAGTAACAGAGCAGATGTGAGAGTAATAGTTGATGCATGGAGAAATTGTAAACTTATGCGTCAGATAATGTCTCCCGAAATGTTTTGTAAAAAAGATCTTTGATGTGGATAGAGAAAGGATTAAGTGAATACAACCTAAAAAAGAGAATTATGATGAGCATGTCTATACCCTGGATTTATTTTCTCTTTAAAACTAAGAGGATTATTAGAAGACTAACAGGTTTCATTATTAACGGGATTATACTTAATAGCTAACACTACGAAAACGAAATTACACTGAGGGCAGGTAAAAAACAAAAAACATAAGGGGAAATAAGACACACGGACCGGTAAAAGCACGAAGAAAGGACTAACCATCAATTGCAAGAAAATGCGTAAGAAAAATCAAAAGAAATATCGGACGAAGTTGTCAGTAAAAACATGAAAAAAAGACTAACCCTCAAGTGTAAGAAAATGAGTGAGAATAACAACCTAAGATTGAACAATATAGTTACTGAAAGCAATATGAATGAAATACCAAATTTAAGTATTAATCGAAGAAAAAGCGACAAAAGTGGCCACAAAAGAACTATGACTGAGAGCTACAAAAGATAGGAAACTGTGGACAGCCATGATCGTCTAAGTTCTCAAGTCATGAAACCTACTTAATAAGCATGAGTATTGATAGAGGAACAATCGACAAGCAGTGGCCATGAAAGTACAGCTATGGCTGGCACCTACAAAAGACATGAATCTGTGGAGATAATGAGCATCAACACCCTGAAGGTAAGCGACACATCGATAAATCAGGTGACAGAAAGAAGAGTCTGTCTTTGATTGAATGTTTTCAAAATAACAATTATTACTGATAGTAAAGAAAAGATATGGTTGCAAGTAAATTTAAAGAATCACTTTATTTTCACTTTTATCAATTTCGATCAAATATCTTTGGCGACAACTGAAAATGATAAATATTCTCTGCACTCAGATGACCCCACGTATGTATGAAATATTAATTAAAAACGTGAGAAAGACCTCTTCAATGATTGCTGATTCTTTTTAATTTTTTAGTATTGATCAAATTGTAATTAATCAACAGAAGTTCTAAAATCCTGGAGACAGTAGTTCACCGGAGAGTTTCACTCTCAATTAGCCATTTCTATATTTGCATACTAATTGTTTTGATAAATTCCCCGATACAGTACCTAGACTTTATGAATTTAAGCGCAGTATGCAGTATTAGATTGGCAACAAGGTCCCATCAATTTACAGCTGAATTGATTAGGTGCAACCATAAGTTCTATGCTAACAGTTTCTTTTATCGCACCTCTGAAATGTAGAAATCTTCTCCTGCTGCATGATTTTTAAGCAAATTTTGATCTTCAAAAATTTAAATGTAATGATAATTATTATCTGCACCTTTGTGCAAATTGATTGCAACAAAACGAATAACGTCTTCTTAGGATCTTTCACACTTTTCTATGATCACGTATGAGTCGTCTCATTTTACTGTTCCGACCACATTTTCCTTTACGTTTTGGACGGAGATAGATAGATAGATAGATAGATAGATAGATAGATAGATAGATAGATGTAAACAGTGATACATCCTTGTGTAAATTAATTAAATAAAAACGAATAATGTCTTCCAAGGATCTTTCAGACTTTCTTTGATCACTCATACGTCGTCTCTTGGCGTTGATTTTCTCTTCTGAGTGCATTCTTTTACGTTTTGGACTGATGGATCCAGTTAGGTTCATCGCGTTGATGACACGACTGACAGTTGAAAGGCTGACATCAATAATATTGGCGATCTCTCTGTAAGGCAGATAATGACCGTATGGCAACTACTCGACAGTCGAGACAATAGTGTCTGGGCGTGATAAAAATCTGATGCAATCAGGGATAACACAATATTTTTCAAGGCCAAACAAGTTTCATCATACACCCCAGAATAGATTCATATTGCTGCACATCACGACAAGTGACCTAAGCTGAGGAAAAATAGAAATTGTTTACACTCTGTTGCTCCAGTGGATTAAAATTGACCATATGGTTAAAGAAAGAAAATTAATGCAGTTGTATCAGTTTATTTGCACAAGGCTTTACTGTCTTTTTTATTCCTCTTCTATTATTCTTGCTCCTTATCAGCAAACAGAGGAGACCAAAATGCCAATTATAATTAAAATCAAGCAGTACAAAAATTTAAGTATTTGGGAAGTGTTCTAACGGAAAACGGAAAGTGTGACACTGAGATCCGAAGCCGAATTTACATGGCGAAGGACGCATTCCAGAAGCTGAGCAGAGTATTAAGAGACAGGAAGATTTCGCTAGAAACAAAAAAGAGAGTACTGAATTGCTATGTCATGTCTGTTTTTCAATATGACAGTGAATACTGGACAATATTATCAAAGATGAAGGAAAAACTTGAAGCAACTGAAACGTGGTTCTACAGAAGGATGCTGTGGATATCATGAATCGAGCAATTGTCAGCAATGATGAGGTTTTGGAAAGGATGGGAACGAAATGGAAATTAATACTGAGCATCAGGAAAAACAGCTGAAGTTCTTGGAGCATGTGATGAAGAAGGAAGGCTTGAAAAATCTGATACTCACAGGTCAGATAGAGTGAAAGAGAGACAGGGGAAAGCAGCGGATAACATATTAGAATGGCCTGAGCAGGTGGATGGCAGAGAGGGGTTTGGGTGGAGTAACAGAAGAATGCGTTCTAAGAGCTAGGAAAATGTGGAAGGCCATGATCGCCTATGTCTTGAAGAGACATGGCACATAGAAAAAGAATAATGTTTCTTTTTTCCCTTATTCTTTCATGTTTGGTAACTCTGTATTTTAATAGATTTACTGCCTTGAAATGATTAAAAAACTATGAGAACATTATTATTGGTTTATAAGTTTTTTTTTGTTTACATTTTGAATCTTGTTAGGAACTTTAAAAACACGCCTGATTATCTTTAAAAAAAAACTGATAACAAATCCCGAAATATTGAAAAGTATAGTTATGTTTATTTGCAGATTAATAATTAATAAAAGCTACTTTCTCAAATTTAATGTAACTATAATATATGAAACTGTATTTACATATTTTACGCTGTAATTAAACATTAACCATGTTTTAATTTTCCAATGATATTATACGTTCATTTTTACGTATATGTTTAAATTAATTATCATTTTATTTTTTCATTCTTAAAATAGCTTTTAAAAATAATAAAGTCTTTATCCATGACCCTTGACAAACAATGGTTCTCGGTCGTTGTACTGAGGAAACGTTAGTAATATAAATTAGCTTTTATATATTGCAGAAAGGTATCCAAGGTATCCAAGCTATCCAAGAAGAAATTCTTAAACCTTAAGAATGTATGTTCTATGTGAAAAAGATATTCAAATATTTCCTAACTTAATTTTTAAAGGCAACAATGCTACTAAGATTAGGTGATAACTAATATGAGAAAAAGAAAACATTAGTAAACGGAGATGAAAATAAAAGAACAGGGATAAATAAACAGATTCTAACGATTCACACTCCATTTGAATGTTTGAAGGTATAAGCTGGTTAAAAAACAAGAAGCCAGAATAGAATACCATTTGGTAGAAAGGTGATAGAAGAAACACTTAGCATAGAACTTTCGGTTACATATAGCCATTTCAGCTGTATGATAATCAGGCCTCTCCGCCAATCTAGATTGTCAGTACGTTTTATGCATTTTACAGATGAGATCAGTAAATAGTTAAACATTTTTTATCATTTTATTCAGTGCAAGACAATGAAGCCACTAAGGCACCAAGGGTTACTCAGTGTTGGAGAATATGAAAAAACATTAAGAAGAGAAACCAATACAAAAACGAGTAATTGATTAAGAAGACAGGAGATATCGATTGAAATTGCATTTAAATTTTTGAAGATCAAAGATAACAGGAAAAGAAAGACGCCAGAAAAGATTTTCACAAGCGAGAAATGCGATAGAAAAAACTGCTAGCATAGAACTTAGGTTACTTCACGTACGGCAATTAAATGTCTTACTCTCCCAATTTAGGTTTGGGTAGACTTTTATTACTAACACTTTTTCGTTTAGTTTCGTAAATAATATTTGATCAGTCTAAATAGGAATTAGTGTTACATTTCTAAAGTTGCTATTTTCTCAGACAATCTGTAAAAATGGCGACTGGTTAGAAGATTGTGGAATTATGGTGACTGGTGTATAACAGGAAGTAAGAATATATACTTTGGTGTGAGGCAAATGTAAGGAAAGTTATTGTTAAAATTCTAATGGTGAATGTGGTGTGCTATATGAAAAAAATTAGCCATATTTTATTGAGTTTTGTAAATAATATCTTATCACTGTAAAAAAGATTGGAGTTACACATTTCATGTTATTTCGCAGACAATCTGTGTACATGGGGGGGTCTGGTTAGGACTTTGTAGAGAAACTGAAGAATTGTATTGTTATAAAAGCAAGAATATATCGTTTGGTGTTAGGAAAGTTGAAAAATGTTTTGGCCAATGACTGTTTCTAGCTAAATTAGATATAGGGCAGTATATGACCAACCCTCACATTTTGTGCCATATTTGTACCTTAATTTATGTTAAGATCTTTCGACTGGCGTCGAGGTAACTATGTAAGAACAAATAAAGACAGAAAGGTGGTGTGACTGTAGAAATGAACCGTTGCATTCCAGGAAAGAATTGGCAATCTGCTGCGGAAAAAATCTTCTGAAAGAGACATGATAACACAAGAGTGTATTGTTTATGGCACTTAACAGACAGAATGAATCTGTTTCACGGCGGAAGAAGGTTTAATTTAATCTTCTTTTTCACACAAGCAAGATCCTGAAATGCAACAGGTCATTTCTACACCCCTTCCGCCTTTATGTCTGTATCTGTTCTTATATAGTTCCCTCGACGCCAGTTAAAAGATCTTAATATTTATTACGGTACAAATATTGCACAAAATGAGAGGCTCGGTCATATACTGTCCTATATTTAATTTAGCTAAACACAGTCACTGGCCGAAGCATTTACTGTTATATCACAGTCAATACAATTCTACAATTTCTCTAGAAAGTCTTAACCAGAGCCTTTGTACCTAGATTGTCTGCGTGATAACATGAAAAATGTAAACCCAATTCTTTTTTACATTGATAACATTATTTACGAAATTAAAAAAAAAATTGTCTATATTTTTGAGATGCGACAGTAATTACACTATTTACATTATTAGGACTATTGTCCTCATCTTTGTTGCCATTTGTACGATGTTCCGGCCGTTGTAGGCTCCGGCCGTCTTCGGTTGCTAGGAATTTCGAAGCGAACCCTTTATTACAATCACTGGGATATATCATCCTCATTCCTTGTGTAGGTCCTCTTTTATTAGTCATGAGTTATCTCCCTCTAACCCTTTAAATTAGTGGTTTTCTCTAGTATTTTTTTACCAAAGCTCATATGACATAAACCATTAGCATAAAAAATACTAGAGAAAATCATTAACATAAAAAATATAAACTCTGGTAAAAAAATAATTACTTAACATTAGGTTTATAAATCCCAGAAATTCAGTTGTTCTTGTCCTTAAGTTACACATAGCGCTGTGTATATAGACGTTGGTTAATTTTTGTGACTTAACCCAAAGAGTTGTGAGTTCAATACCAGGCTACAGCTGTGGTGAACAAATAGCTTAGAGGGTTATAGGGAGATAAATCATAACTACCTAGTTTGATTATTCCTAAGCAGACTTGCGCTGTGAAGGGTAAGCATGTTCAGGTTGGATTGATCGTAATCAGCCGCGCTGATCAATTTAGATCAGTCAAATGCGTTTTATATGGTGGACCTTCGATTTCCTGGGGCTGTCCTTGAGTCCGCTAACTTCGTACCGTGATTTAGATCATAGATACTTCTGTAGTATCGGACAGCCGGTACAATGGTGGAAGTGAATGACGCAAAGTCGAAATCTTTCATCTTGTCCAGGTTAATTTGTCAGGCTTGCTTGCTTTTGCCGATGCTGTACATTCTTGCGTTGGAGCCCTTCTTTTGCAGGTTAAAAACGAATTCAGTTTTACACTGAGTTCTGGCTAGATAAGTTATCGATAGCACAAGTGAAAACGGTCCCTATCATCTCCATTTTGCCCTTGTGGTACAATTCTGTATAATACAATAAATATTAGTTTCGTTGGAGTCAGTCCATTTTGTGTGCTTTCTTCAGACCAGTGCAAGTCTCGCCAAGCGCAGACAAGATTTGGCCGCTCCACCGTTTAGAACTTAGCATTTTTGTATTTCAAGAACTGTAATATTTATGTTAAATTTAACCATTAACGTTTTTACGTTTATTTTGCCGACTGTTTCTGTGAAAAGTTTGAATTTTCTATTTTCACCCTCCTATGGCTCTAATTTTATTATATTTTTCATCTATTTTTAATAGACTATCTATTAATTTTTTTCGTTTAAATCATATTCGATTTTCGGTTTTTCTTTCAATTTTTAATCTCCGCCCGGCATTAAGCTTTTATTTTTTCATAGTATGTTTTTTAGCTTAATCATTGTTTCTTTTTTTTAATTTTCTACCTGTTACTTCGTTCAGTTTTTGTGTCCTAAGTAAACACAATTTCTTTCTAGCCGAAAAGGCTTTTTGTTTTAATTTAATTTTCCTTTCCATTGTGTTTATTGTTTAATTCATTTGTTATTTTTTCTTTTAGTGTTACATCAACCATTTTGTTTACGTGTAAAGATTTATTACTTTTACAGGTGTCTCTTTTTATATATTCATTTTATAGTATTTGGTTTTTATAAGTTGTTTTTTTGCGTTTTTTTAATTTAAAAAAGAAGTCTGTTTTATTTAACTATACATTGGTTTATTTGTGTCATTTGAGTTTACACGTCAAACATTTTTTCGTTACCAAAAAAGCAACGACTCCCGTCATCAGACTAAGCAGAGTCTGTTTCAGAAAAGAAAATCCATTTTAACACTGAGAAAGACGAGTATCGAGTACCTAAAGAAGAGGATGTTACAATCTAGGAAAATAAAATACTTTAAATTCCTTAAAAAGTAAAATAATAAGGATGCCGAAAATCACCAAAACTAAAAAAAAACCCAAAAAAAACAAAAAAGAAAAACAAAAGAAAAAAACGAGTTCTGACAATAAGAACATCAGACCACGCTTCCTAAGAAATACGGACAATGATAGAAGAAACAAATGCCACCTTTAACAATTACACATTCCTGATTTTATTCGATGTTAAACATCAAAATATGTTGTTCTGGGAGGCTCCTGACGTTGAGATCTCATTGATTTATAGTTGGGTTTGCTATATGCAACCGTAAGTTCTAAGCTAACAGTTTCTTTTCTAGCACTCCTCGCTTGTGAAACTCTTTTCCGGTCCCATACATTCCAAACAAATCTAATCTGCAAAAAATTAAATACAATGTCAATCAATCACTAACTGCTGATTCAGTCAGTTAGGTGCCATATGTGATACACGTTTTGGGCGATCATGTCTCTTTCGAGACATGACTGACTGGGCAGAAGTTTATCCCGCAGTAGGTTGACATTGCTTTTTGCGGTTAGACTGGTTGCCAGTCATGGCTATAGAAACCAATCAGTCCTATTATTTAACCCATAACTGGAAGGAAGAGACGGATTAATATATTTCCCAAGGGTATTTGTGCGTAAGTGAATGCAAGAATTAAACTGGAATTCGAACTGCTGATTACTCATTTCTTTTTCTGCTTATTCGTAATGTTTATGTTCTTAATTCTTCCTCACCCAGTAAACCTTTGTGTCTTAGTAGCTTTCCTGCCTTGCTTATAGCATGAAGTATGCTTCAAAATAAATTAAAATTTATTGATGACGGGTTGTTCTTAGGAAAAAAATTTCGAGAACTTGTAGTCGTTTGCAATTTATATCGTATACATGCTATGGTATGTATGTTGTGGTACAATGGATATCGACTCGGAATGAGAAATCGGAGTGACGAGTCCGAATTGCTGTCGATTTCCTTTACTTACGCAAAAATACCCTTAGAAAAAATATCAAGCCATTTCTTCACCCACCAGCTATAGATTGAAAAGAAATACAAACTGGGTTCTAAAGCCTTCGTTGGCAACCGGTCTACCACAGAAAGTAATGGCAATCTATTATGGGAAAATTGTCTTCTTAGTCAGTCATGTCTCTTTAGAGACACGACCGCCAAAGCATGTATCACGTAGAGTAATTAACTGAACTGAACATTTTTTATTTATAAGAAATTGTCGGATTTCGATAAGACAGTATAATGGCACCCGAAGTCTTAAAAAAACGCTATACTTCATACTGATAATAAAGATGTAACTCTCGAAATCTAACAACGTAAGCGTCATTCATATACGTCGATGCAACCTTAGCAGTATTCAAAAGTACAAGATCCAAGGGCCACTTAAGCTAGGGTTTACTGTGCTGAGTCGTATTAGCGTCAGAAAGGGCAAGATAACAAGAAAAATAAACAGCTAATTCCAGATTTGAAAAAATCAAGATTTAGATTTTAAGAGTATACAGCTGACGTCGACTTTAGAAAAGATCATAAACACAATCGTAAATAGGAAATAAGGTATGAGCCACTACTCCTGTTCAAAAGATCAAGAGGGGTGTAAACCGAATGATAGGCCAATCTGTAAATTCTAATTGCGAGAGGACAAATATTTTGAATAAAATTTAAGATTTCAGGCTGAGACGTCAAAAGTACAGAACTGAAAGAACCGGATAACCAATCCTAAAATGGGAACAAGGATTAAACCTGTATTCCTGCTGAAAAGACCAGGAACAAGTAAAAAACGGACGACATGTGAGCTTATCTAATCCTATTAGGGTGGATAAAAAAAATAAAATGACAAATTAGTGATTAAAGATTAAGAGTTTAGTCGAAAGCTCTAGAAGTACAGATTTAAAGCAAAAAGTAGTGAGAATCGGAAGACAGGCGAATTTATTTACTCCTATTTGTAGAGAGAGAAGTAGCAAGATGGTAATTAGTAAATCAAATATTATCACTCAAGCCGGAGACTAGAAGTATTTTCATTTCTCTCCGTTCCTGTCCTTTTATCATCTCTCTGTTTTTCTTTTCTCTCTCTCTCTCCCCAACTTTCTTTCTTCTGTCTCTCAGTTAGTCGTTCCTTACTCTTTCTCTTTCTCTCTCTCCATCCCTCTTTCATTTCTCTCTTTCCGTCTTTATTTCGCTCTCTGTCCTTCTTTTTCCACTCTCTTTCTTTCCGTACTGATTTTTTCTTTCGCTCTCTTCGTCATTCCTTCCTCTTTCTCTTTCCCTTTATTTTTTCTCTCTCTCTGTCCTTCTTTTTTCTCTCTCTCTCTCTCTTTAACTTTCTCCACCCGTTCCTCTTTCCGTCTTTTCCTCTTTCTCTTTTCGTTCTTTTTTCCTCTCTCTCTCTCTCTCTCTCTCTATCTTTCTATCTATCTCTATCTCTTTGTCCCTCTTCCTTCCTTCTCTCTCTCTCTCTCTCGGTATTTACACGAGCTTCTCTACAAAGGCAGGATGTGACACAAGGTCTATTTTTACTTGGGGCTTTCCGATCGCATACGACATGGCAATATTTTCCCGTAGACACCAGAGTCAGGCGCTTGTCTGCTTTTACCCTGATGAGAGGCTACCCTTCGGGTTTCACTCCATTCAAAGGCAGAGAGTGGGACAAAGTCAGAGCCTTGATGAACTCTTTCTCTTCACACTTTCTTTCTTTCTTTCTTTCTTTGTCTTTCTTCTCTCTTCTTCCTTCTTCCATTCTAGGATTTGAAAGTCAACATTAGAAAGAACCAGAAGTCTATTCTCAAGCAGGAAAAAGTAAATAAAATTACGGAGACTATCTCTGAATAGATGCGTTAGACATATCTTATTCACTAACATTGTACCTTGAGGGTTACTTGAAAACACCATCAGCTGATAAAACTTTGACGAGTTTGAGATATTTGTTCTTCTGGTTTGAAAATTGTTTCAAAGAATCTGCCGGTGCTGTTGTAACTGGCCCTCTAATAATTTACTTCGCCACAGCATCTCCGTGCACAAATGCTGAGCGGGGTTTTTAAGTGTAAGACCCGGGGAAAGATTGGCTACGTATCCATGCAGCCAATTTAATGTTTGGCTATACTGTTGTAGACTCCACATCACTATCGATACGACAACCAAGAAAAGGTTGAAAAGGAATTAAATGGACGAGGTAATATTAGAGTTGGCACAGATACACTGGAGAGTCAATGATTACTTTGAAAATATCAAGTAAGATTTCAGCTTCAATTACATTGACTCATTCAATCAATATCATTGGGAAGGGAGAGATGCCAGATTTATCCTTCGTACAAATACGATATAAAACGATAATATGAAAGTACTTAAGAGCAGAAAATCATAACCATGTGAGCAGGGGCGTAATTGTCTCAATCAGTTAATTGACACACGTAATAAGCTAGGGCGATCATGTCTCTTTCGAGACATGACTAGGTAGAAACTTTTCCTGCAGTAGTTTGGCATTTATTTTTGTGGTAAACTGGTAGCCAACTAAAGCTATAGAATTCAATCTGTCCTGCCATTCAACTCACAGTTAGAAGGAAGAAGAGACAAAGACAGTCAAGTGCCAGAAGTGATACACGCTTGGGTGATCATGTCTCTTTCAATCCATGACTGACTAGGCAGAAGACTTTCCCGCTGGAGGTTGTTATTTCTTTCTGCAGTAGTCTGGTTGTCAACAAAAGCTATAGGACCCAATCTGTTATTCAACTCATAGCTCGAGGGAGAAAAGATGGATTAATGCCTTTCCAAGGGTATTTGCACTTAAGTAGATAAAACGAATTCAACTGGAATTCGAACTTCGATTTATCACACTGAGCCGATATCCATTGCACAACAATGCTCATCCGAAATCATTTCAGTGTTTTTTTAAAGATCTTCTACACATCTGAAACTGTGCATCTTTTAAAAAAAGAATTTGAATTCTAATCATTTGTACTCGAATATCATGAAGTTGCACCAATTTAGAGTTATAAATAATTTTATGTTGTGCCATTTCGGGGTAACGATCTTCGCTGACATGAAGAAGAAAGACGATATTTATCCTAATTCTTGGTCAGCTGCTAAGAAATTTGGTTCAATGTCGTGCGAGACATTTTTTTCTCTCTATAATCTATCTATAAGTCCATGCTTTAATATGGCTGGTACATATGGTACGGTGTTTCTGCTATATATTTAGAGATTCTTGATAAAGTATAAAGAGGATATTATCACTTTCCTACTGTCGTAATGTTGTTTCTTTGTATCTTTTTCTATAAACACTTCCATGATAATTGTTCGGATGAGTTCTTGGCTAGGATACCTGCACTTTTTTAATTTAAGTACAGTTTTAATGTCTATCTTCTCTCCTCTTGATTACTCTTCATTTGTTCTCAATCCTTTGTAATGATTCTGTTTTCTAATTATTTCACACCTCGTAACTTCTTGTGTCTTAGTGGCTTTACTAACATACTTACTCGCCTAAAAATATCTTACTGAAGTTGAGATCTTATCAATTTACGGTAGGCTGTAAGTTCTACATTAAGTGTTTCTTTTCTCTACAAAATAATATTTTACTCTGAACTAAAAATATTAAGCAGAATTTCATTAATGACTTCCCAAACCACGTTGTAGATTAACAAATAAGACGATATCTCAAATCCTCAACATACATCAAACAGAATATGGTACTTCCACAAAAGACCCTAAACATATCAAGCTCTTTTATAGCAACCAGATGCAGGAGGAAAAAAACTAACATTCGCACTAGTATATCTTCCGTTGATCCTAATAAAATTTAAAATTAATCATATGTTAAAAAAATACAATACAACTAATTTAATAATCCGTAATAACTCCTCCCCACCAACTGATGTGTTACGTAAAACTAACATTATATATCAATTCAAATTTCCCCTGGGGAGAATGTATCTCCGACAAAAAACAAATATATATGTTGGATTTACAACAACTATATTAACAAACGTCTTACATTACACATGTCTGACCATTCGTCGATTTCGAGACATCTACAACAACATTCCTGTCTACATTCACAATATAAAAATAATGATCGATAACACAACTATCCTACACCAAGAAAACAACAAAAGCAAATAACAGATCCTTGAGGCAATATTCATTAAAATACTTAAGCAATAAATTAATAGAATCAGCTATGAATGTTTCAATTATAATACGCGTCAGATTATCGGTGAGTATGAATGAATTTTATTTATAAACAGACACAATGTTTTCAATTTTTAAATTAAAAAAAAAATAATGTTAATTATCATTATTAATTTTTAAATGTAAATGTAAGTAAGCTACACCGTGGGTTTAATAATAACGGACTCTGAATTATAAATTTCTTCTTTCTCTCTTCTACCGCGATTATAATATCCAGATTTTTTTGCATTCTTTATGAATGACTGAATTAAAAAAAAATCTGTTTTCATTCGCACAAAAAACAATTCCAAGAAAAATTTTGATATAACAATAAGATCTTTAGACTCTGCCAATTCTTTAAATCTGGTTGACTTATTTGTGCTACATATTACGGCCCATAATGATATAAATAGAGAATATATTGGGTTATACAGGAATGATGGCTTTATAATAATGAGGAATCCACAAATTTTAAAATAGATAAAATTGGAAAGACAATATATAAAGAATTCAAAAACCTTAATTTATAAATGATTATTAATACAAATATAAAAATAGATTTTCTCGATGTGACTTTAGATTTAGGAAATAATGTACACCTACCATATAAAAACAAATACAAATCCTTTATATATCAACCAAATAACTATTCTACATCCATTATTGAGCATGTACCCTCATCCATAGAATATAGAATTAGTATATAGAAATTCCGCAAATAATGAAGGGTTTAATAAGTACAGTAATTTTTATAATACTGCCTTAATGCTATTGGATATAAAAGTCCAAATATATAAAAGAGAAGATCTACCCCCGAAGAAAAAATAGAAATAGAAAGATTATATGGCATGCATCCCACACAACCAAATAGTTAGCAGTAAATTAAGCAAAAAAATTACTCGCTTTGATTAAGATACATTTTCCGAATAATAATCCATTAAACAAGATTTTCAATAAAATAGTCTAAAATTAAGTTATAATTGAACGGATAACCTGAAAAAAATTGTAAAAATCATAATAATTAAAAAAATTAAAACGTAATTTAAAATAAGAATCATCTCAAAATTGAAATCAATAATTTTGGCAATAATAAATGCAATTGCTGAAACCCCATAGAATGTCATTTGGAAAACAGGTGCCTAACAGAATCAATAGTTTATCAATGTACTAATTCTACGGAAAATCCTAGTAATATAAAGACTTATATTGGTAGCACTAAGAATTCAATTTTATCAACTCACTTCTTCATTTGTTAGTAATAAGTACAGATATAGAACATCCCTATCGAAATATGTTTGGTATCTAAGAGAAATAAAAATTCTCCCACAATGAAATAGAAAATTTAAAAAAATATCTAGAATATGTAATTATTTAAACGACCCATGTCTCTTGTGTGAAAAACTATATTATTAAATTTCTTAAGAAGAATCTATTAAACGTAATGAAATAAATGTAATATGTAAACATCATAAAATGTTCATCTTAAAATATGCTCAAAAACTTTTCATAAAGAATATCCATTAACTTACATATATTCGATAATATGTTTTGTATATAATACTAATGAAAAAGCTATTAATGTTTTTACAAATTAAGAGTTTATAAAAACATTTTAAATATATATATATATATATCTGAAGCAGATGAGAGAATATTGTCTCATTGGGCACTTTAATATCAGAATTACTTATTACCAAAATTGGCTCACCTTCAAACTCGTTGAATTCTCTTAATTTTATGTGTTTTGTTAAGAATAATTTATTTTTATTATTTTCATATTCTGATTTCTGCTATGATCGCACTACCTACCAATCTTCGGTAATACCGAAGGCAGGTATTGCTGTATTGTTCTGCTTACTTTTAATGATTTGTTTTTATACCTCTCATAACATCATGAGCGTGACATGGACAAAGTTCTTCTTATGTGGGCTATAGTTATCAAGACATTTTTAAAATTTAATTTAAACTGGAATTCCCACTAATTTTTCAGTGTGTTGTTTTGTTCCTTTTTTTTATAATTTCAAGCGCGTTTACTATGATTGGTACTATACTTGTTTTCAATTTCCACGTGTTATCTATTTCAATATCCAGGTCTTTATATTTTGATAGTTTTTCAAATTCCTTCGTTGCCATGTTACAGCTCTTTGGGAAAGCTATGTTAATTAGTAGGCATTTTTTTCTTTGCGGGTTTTGACAATTATATCAGGTCTGTTTGCTTCAATCTTCCTTGTCTGTAAAGATGGTGTAATCCCATACAATTGTAATGTATTCTATTTCTGTTAGCGATGTTGGATGATATTCATAGTACTGTTTTTTAACATTTTTTTCAAAGTGTTCGCAAATTGCACAGTGTAAATATTGCCGCATTCTGGCGTGAAAATTTTTATATTTGGAACAAGTACAAAAACATCCTGAGATTAGATGGTTTATGGTTTCCTGATATTTTTAAAAAATCTGCATTTTGGATCCATATTATTACCTATGATATTTTCTTAAAAGATATTAGCAAAAGACTCTTGTCTTGCACGGCAAGAATAAAACCTTCGTTTCAGCTATTAATCCAGATGCTGTGTAAACATGGATAAGTGTTAACTTTATCAACATCGAGTTTATTAGCACGTTCTAAATATTGTCATGCAGAGATTTGTCTTTGCAGCGTTATTTTATCTGTTCAAGAGCTTTATAGTTTGTTTTTTGTTTTTTTAGTTTTTTCTCCTGGAACAGTTGGTTCTTGAGTTCTGTTTTTGGTTTTCTATAGAATCTACTAAATGTAAATCTCGTTTGTATTTCTTAAATTCTTTCATGATTAAATATGGTTTCTCTCCATTTTCTTGTTGTTTTGTTTATTGTATCATCCCGTACTTTGTTGTTCTTATATATTTTAGTAAGCCAAGAGTTGTTATCTTGTATGAGAATTCTAGCTGAATAATGCTTGTTATACTTAGAAAGAAGCTTTCTTGCCTTAGAATCTATTTGTCCGATGTCATTTAAATTTCAGTTCAAAATTGTAAAACTATATTGAATCACTGGGGATGCAAGGCTATTAATGCCCATTATTCTGTTCTAAGAAATAAATTCTGTTTTTAATATCAGTAGCGCTCTTCTATTTTACTCTTTTCTATCTATTTCTTTCATTTTATGGTGAATTCCTTCACTCTCATTTACACTGAAGTATTTATAAGCTTCTTGGTTCCAATCTGTGATTGTTTCCCCAGGGTCTAAGCTAGCAGAAGAGACTTGTTATAGTGAACCTTGTAAAATTGTGGCTTTAGCACATTTATCTAAACCGAATTCCATTCCACTGTCATCACTTGAACATTTTACTGTTTTCAGGAGAGTATCCAGCCCACTATCATTCTTATCATATAATTTTAAGTCATTCATGTACAATAGATGGCTTATTTTCTTTTGAAATATCATAACTCGCCATATTAAGTTATTATTGGTTAGTGCTTCTAAGAAAAAGAAAAGAGAAAGCGAGACAAAGAGTCACCTTGAAATATTCCGCTGTTGATTGTTTATTTTATCAGAATTACATATTCTCTTTGTTGTTTTCCATATCTAAATGCTTTTTCTGACGGTATTAATGAGTGATACCTTGATATCTTGGGTGATCTCATTTGTATATATTTAAAGACTTTAAGATCCAGAAATGGGGTCCACTATCAAATTACGGTTATTTTCTTTTTGAATTAGTAAAGGAAAATAAGTGAAATTAATATATCAAAAAACGGCATAGCACGTAGAACTAGAACAACCTACCTCAGTCAACAAAAAATAGTTTGGTTAAAAATTTCACTGTGTATCATCTTAAGAAGGCCTGAGCTTATAACAGCTGAAACATTATTTACATTGTTCAGACTGTTGTTTTCATATTTATTCCCATGTTTACTACGTTTCGGCCGTTTCAGGCGCTAGGAATTTTGAACCAAACTACATGGCATCCATAAGTGACATTACATCTAGAACGAGAATGATATACCCCAGTGATCGAAATAAAGGGTTTCGTTCAAAGTCACCTGAAAAACGCCGGAGCGTATAATGACTGAAACGTCGTAAACATCGCAATAAAGGTGAGGACAACAGTCCGAACAATGTAAATAATATAAATACTACCTCATCTCATAAGTATAGGTAAACAGCCGAAATTTATAAAAAAGACAATAACGATAAGAACAACAGTCCGAACAAGTAAACAGTGTAAATAAAAGAGTAAAAATGAATGATTCTATAGTGATGCATACATTTTAGATGTTAGTGCGTTCTTCTTATCTTTTTATACCATTATGCTATGTGGCTTCTGTGATGTTAGTGCTTTTTTACATCTATTTCTGTTTATCCATGTTCTATTGATTGACCTATTTTGGTTGCAGTTCTTTTTTAAATCTTTAATTTCATTATCTGTCAATCAGTTATTTCTCATGGTGTGCCTTCTTAAACTGGCTAGTTTATTTTCGCCAATGCAATTACTTGTCTAACCTTTTCTTGTCAAATGTCATAGATTTGGCGAATGATGTTTTCATGAGTTTTGTGCAATGCTTCATAGAATGCAGTCATAACCAGTTTGTGTTTCTCGCGATACCATCTTACCCTTTCTTTCTTTAAATGAATGGTAGTCGGTTTAGTTGGAGAATTCGCCATCATTAAGATTATCCCGGTTGTGTGGACCTAAAGATTTATTATTTTTGTAAGAGTTTCTTTCTATAGCAGATTTTTCGACCTGGGTAGGTTCCATCCTGGGAAACCGGCTCTATATTTATACGCTAGAAGAGTTATACTAAAGTTTGGTAGCTGAATCTTAGTTCTCTTATTGTACCCAGAAGTGACGCACAGGTTCAAAAGTCTACTTAAGTTGCCCCTCACATCGCGTAAAGGTATTTTACAGACATGGTTTTGAACTCTGTAGGGGGTCGTTCACGATTTACTTCTCGGCAGGATTAACACTTTTAGTAGAGGGTTGTTGTATAGAGTTTTCTTACTCCTAGATGGGAAACCAAAAGACAGAGAAACGACTGGAATTAAAAAAAAGCGTTGGAAAAGACATTCGAAAAAGAATCTATTCAACGAAATAAAACATTATTATATTTGAGTATTATGTTTAAATAATACATTATATATTTATAATTATGAATAAAAAAAGATGGTTATTTTCATTTTTGTTTATTTATTTTTTACTGTTGTTGCTACTGATCCTGTAATTCAGATTAGTTGCGAATTAAAAAGAAATGATACCATGACTAATTCTTTTAACAAAATTAATTGTCAAAAATTAATGAAAAAAAAAGTTAACATTTGGCTAATAAAGTTTTGAATTCATACGAAGGATAACATATCACTGTTGTGAAATAATAATAATGTTTACTATTTTTAAGATAATAAAATTAAGTGAAACATCCCTGCAAATTAAAAAATTAAATACTATTTTAATTATTGATTAATTTAAAGAAATCAGTGATATCGGAGTATTTTTTTTAAAAATTACAAAATTACTGACAAATTATATATATATATATATATATATATATATAATGTGTCATTAATCATTCGATTAGTCAACTGTTCGTCTGTCTGATACATATATGATTCCTTTCTAATAAAAATATCGTCTGATAAAAAATATCGTAGTTTTCTAAGAAAAAATATCGTAGTTTTTCTAAAAAAATATTGTAAGCTCTCTAAGAAAAAATTCTTTCGAAATATCTACAACTAATATCGTAGTCTTTAATAATGCAAAGTTGATTAGTCAATCAAAAAATATATATATTAAATAACAATAGTGCCATGCGTGATACACGCTTGGGCGATCATGTCTCAAAAGAGACATGACCAACTTGGCAGGAAATTTTTCCGCAGTTGGTTGTCATTATTTCCGCGGTAGGCTGGTTGCCAACTAAGGCTGTAGAATCTAATCTGGCCTGCTATTTCACGCAGAAGAAGGGAGAAGAAACGAATTCATACATTTCCCATTTTGCGCCTAAGTGAATGCAACAAATTCAACTGAAATTCAAACTCGGATGTTCGATTTCTCCTTCTGAGATGATATCCACTGCACCACAAGGCACAACCCTAAGTAACAAAAAAAAAATAATACACTCCCGATCAAAAATTTAAGACCACTTAAAAATCTTTAAAAAGAAATTTTATTTTACGGATAGATTTTAAACTATTCCCATTTAAGGTTACCAATATTACAATCTAAAAGGTTATGGAAACAAAAAGCTACATTCCAAACATTTTATTCAGAAATTTACATTTTTATAAAATGAGGCGATTTACACATGATCAAAATTATAAGACCGGGGTATAAATTGTTAGATCTATGGTAATTCCAATGTTTTTAGTTCAGTTAGAGATTAGCAATCACTGCATAAAGGTGTTACCATGCCTAAAGCAAGCAAACTTACCGAAAGTGAGCATTCTCAAATTTTAGAATTCCATAAGCAAGGTTTGTCACAGCGGGCGATCGCAGCTAAGGTAAATCGCAGTAAAACTGTGATTTGCAACTTTCTAAAGAACAGTGAGAATTATGGAAAAGCAAAATCCTCTGGTAGGCCCCAAAAAATTTCTCCTGAATTGAGTAGGAGAATAAGACGGGTTGTTATGAAAGACGGGGGACTTTCTTCTAGTCAAATTAAGGCAGTCACAGATGCTGATTGCAGTCCCATAACCATCAGATGACACTTGCGATAAAAAGGCATGGTAAATAAAAAGCGTAAACAAATTCCTTGGCTGCTTCCACGTCACAAGGTGGACCGCTTAAAGTTTGGTCGTGAATACTAAACATGGGATGTTGAGAAGTGAAAGAAAGTCCTGTTTTCTAATGAGAAAAGTTCAATCTAGATGGTCCTGATGGCTTCCAATCATATTGGCATAAGAAAAACATGCCTCCTGAAATTTTCTCCACACATCATAGTGGTGGAGGGTCCCTAATGGTATGGGGTGCCTTTTCTTACAGAGAGACGATGGAGCTCCAGGTGGTGCAGGGTCGTCAGAAAGCGGCTGGTTATGTTAGCATGCTACAAAAAGCATCTTTGGTGACGGAGGGCCAACGTTTGTGTGGGGATGGACGGTTATTCCAACTGGATAATGCTGCAATCCACGCTGCAAGACGGACCTTGACCTTTCTACAAGAAAATGGGGTCCATCTCTTGGGACATCCTGCATGCTCACCGGACTTGAACACAATTGAAAATGTTTGTAGATGGATGACAAGAGATGTTTATCGAAATGGCAAACAATATTCAACAAAAAATGAACTTTGTGAAGCCATCTTCAGAAGCTGGAGCAACATCCCCTACACCTTAATGGAAACGTATATTTCTAGCATGCCTGATAGAATTTTTGAAGTCATCAAAAGCAGTGGAGGTAGAACTCATTATTAAATTTTGTTGTTGAATATTTTCATACACTTTTCATACACTTTTTGTACAATTTCGTAGAATTTTTGTCTTTGGTCTTATAATTTTGATCATGTGTAAATCGCCTCATTTTATAAAGATGTAAATTTCTAAATAAAATGTTTGGAATATAGGTTTTTGTTTCCATACTCTTTTAGATTGTAGTTTTGGTAACCTTAAGTGGGAGTAGTTTAAAATCTATCCGTAAAATAAAATTTCTTTTAAAAGATTTTTAAGTGGTCTTAAATTTTTGATCGGGAGTGTATTTACATTGAAATAGTAGCAAAAAATAGTAACATTTCATATTTACGGTTTTTAAAGAAAAACAAATTAATTTTTTCAGGAGTATGAAAAATATGTTATTCCTGTTCGAATTCCATCCGCGTCTTCTTCTTCTTCTTCTTCTTCTTCTTCTTCTTCTTCTTTTTCCACGTGATTTTTTATTCTTTACTAAAGATCTCACATTGTCGGCATTCTCTATCAAATCGCACGACCCCAAGGAGATAGCATCTTTGGCAGAATATTTACAATCAAACATTAGGTTTTATTCCGATTTTCTCGATATAAATCTTTTGATTCGGTTTGTATAGACCCCGAGCTACCCAATAATAACTGGGACAATAGTGGACTGACCTTCCCCTATACTCTCAACCGGAATCCGGAGGCCTTCGTACATCTTAAGATTATTATTATTAGACAAAAAGTGATTGAGGTTGTGACGGGAATCCTAGTTGTGTGCATGTAGAAAACACGTGTCTACTTATATATTTTTCCGTCACAATTATTGCTAATGACAACGTATATATTAACAAAAATATCTTCTTCCTTATGTGCTGTGTCCTTTCAGGACGTAAGTGATCATGGACTTCCACTTGCCACTATCCCCTTTTCTCTTGGTATCTCTCCGAAATCCCGCACTGACATCCACTGACATCCCCATCAAGTTGGTCACGCGATGCTTTCCTCTCTTTCTCTCTAGCTATTCTGTGAGTATTAGGTTTTTCAAACTCACTTTCCTCATTACGTGTTCCAGAAACCTCAGCTGTCTCTTTTTAGTGCCAAGTATAAGTTTCCTTTTCGTTTGCATCTTCTCCAAAACCACGTCGTTGCTCACATGTTCGATCCATGGGATCATCAGCATCTTTCTGTATAACCATATTTCTGTTGCTTTGAGTTTCTCCTTCATCTTTGAAGATATTACAATGACAGTAAATATTTAAAGAATAAATTTTCTACAGGGAAAACATTTAAATTAAAAAATGTGCGTTTGTGGAAGGTGTGTAGGCCTTCTTGATAGACACGTCTGTTTGAGTACAGAAAGTCCGTCAAAAGTAATACATTAAATCCAAAGTGAACGTGACACATTGAGGAGACACTGTTTTCTGACGTGTGACTACATGTTATAACCGGAGTTGTGAAAAAGGAGAGAGAATAACTGTGAATATATTTGCCTATTTATAGGATTAAGGAGCGTCTCCTGGTGACGGTTTTTGTTTTTAGTAAAGTCAAGTGGAGTAGCTCACAGGGTAACTCTTTCCATATTTTTCAACAATAAAGAGAAGACCACAAATTAAGACACGAAAAATGTACAGAATATATAGTGAAACAGGCTTGTCTGTGGATGGTTTATTTATGCTCTCGCTTGCGATTGAGGCCTGTAGAGAGGGGAAAATTTCATAACAGCAGCTGTTTACAGCTTTACGCTATGTTCTCTGGTTACTGTGTAGAACGCCCGTTCGAAGCGGTTATAGAATAGAATGCTCTCGCAGTTGGTGTTGTTTACATATCGTAAAATACATTACGTTCTATGAAATCGGCCTTCCTCCAACGGTGCGCCAATCATCTGTTGGGTGAATATGCGATAACTGTCGACTCAGTTTGGTTTCAGCCCCGGTTTGAGGCAAAACGGTTAATCTAGCCGCACTGAAGATCAGATCTGGGATACAGCTTGCCTGTGTATGGTTTATATATATATGTGTGTGTGTGTGTGTGTGTGTGTGCGTGCGTGTGTGTGTGTGTGTGTGTATGTGTCCTCTCAGACCGATATACATATATTTTTGATAATTCTAGAGTGAAATGAGGATATTACTGAGGTTGTTTTCAGTAAGACATCGAAAGTAGGGAATGGATGTCCATTGTAATCTAACATTGAGTTTGAGGCAAATATCGAGGTAAAGAGCTTCGAGTTGTCCGTTTATTTCCCAGAAACCTCGCCATAGAGGCCGGATGTAGTGCAAAAACCGATTTTTAATGTGGGAAACCTAACCACTTAAGCTCTGAAAAAATTTCCAGTCTGTTTTTCTTTAGATGAGACTCTCCCCTTTGGTTTAGTCTCGTCTTTGTTTCTCTCCGCTCGGAGGCAGAGAGTCCAACAATGTTGGATTCAAGTGGAACTCTGTCGAGAAGGATATGATCTCGGCGTTATTTATTTGTACCTGTTCATAATTTGGTTTGTGATCTTCCATAATTCGCAGCATCAAATTTGTTCCTTATCGACATTTGACTGAACAGCCTTCGCGTAAATATACTCTGCGCTTTCGTTTCTTTCTTGCACAGATTGCAGGCAATCCTAAAAAAAGTAAAGGATGGACTACACTGTTTCTTGCCATAGATTTGAAAGTTGTGGCTCCAGGCAGCTAAGGCTGCAGTGCATTCAAGGTTGAAATACGACTGACTAGCTTTTGCTGTAATGTTTTTGGCGTATAAAACACTATATTCTTAAAAGGATCTATCTAGAGATTAGAGCCGCAGTTTTAGAGGCAGCATACTTGAAGAAGATTGGGAGGGAAACTTCAACCATATAGGATTGAAAGCTGTCTCAGATTGTCTTCTCATAGCGAAAAGCAATTTTATGGAACGATAAACTACGGGATGTCATTAATTTGGAGTTACTCTGGACAGTGATTAGATAGATGAATAGACATCCCAATGGTTTTGGGTAAAATCTTTTAGAATTTGTCAGCGCATGATTTTAGAAAGAGATCGAGAGGATTCACCTGTAGTCCCGTCACATCTCGGACTTGCGTGGGTTCTTAAATGAACTAGGTTAGATCTTTTATTTTAAAAGATCCTATGTTCCAGAGAAGACCGTGTGGCAATTTGGAAATAGACCTTTTCGTTTTTAACAAACGCAGTGGTCGTCTTGTGTTTTATACTTTTGCGCCTGTTAATCAGTCCGTCTATACGGCAGTAAATGCTCCACAATCTCCTGAAGGATAATGGAGATAATGCAGAAGGATGCTGAGGGTATCGTTAATCGAACATGTGAGAAACGATGAGGTTATGAAAAGGATGCAAACGAAAAGGAAACTTATACTTGGCATCAGGAAGAGACAACTGAGGTTTCTGGAACACATAATGAGGAAGGAGTGCTTAGAGAATCTAAAACTCA
Source organism: Ascarosepion bandense (assembly GCA_037127315.1). NCBI lineage: Eukaryota > Metazoa > Mollusca > Cephalopoda > Sepiida > Sepiidae > Ascarosepion > Ascarosepion bandense. Next base: position 4,287,245 of record JBBBDQ010000515.1, read on the forward strand.
CAGGACGGATAGAGGAAAAGAGGAACGGGGAAAGCAAGCGAGAGATATTTGACTGATTTGAGCAAGTGGATGGTGGAGCGAGGATTGGAGAATATGTAAAAAGAAGAAAATGTTAAGATCGACAAGGGACAGGGCAAGTAGAAGCCCTTGATCATCTACGTCCTGAAAGGACACGGCACATAAAGAAGAGGAATATGTCTTGCTATTTCCACTAAGTTTTTTGTATGGCACCGGAGCTTCGATTTGGTAGAAATATTTTTTTTATAATTAGCACAAATACATTTTTGTTGTTAATTCAGAATGCAAAGAACCAAATTCGTGTTCGTTTTATAACATTCTGAAGCGTGAATTTTCAAGAAACTTTTATCGTCTGGCTGAATAATTTTTTTTATACGGCATTAAAGTAGATTATCAAACTAAACAAAATTAAATACAGTTAATTTTAATTTAAAAAGAGGATTTCTGTCTTTTCTTTGCAACAATTTCTAATGTATTTCTCATTGTTAACTCAATATCAATTGTGGTCTTAACCGTATAATCTAAGGGGATTTTATATATAAAATTCCGCTTCATATTTCAAATATAAATTTCGTATATTGTTTGAAATAAAGTTCTGTACTAAGTTTTTGGAGAATTTCAAAGATATAATTCTGTCGTTGATATTTTAAAAAATATTAATATTTGTTTATTCAGTATGGCATTTAAAAATAACTGTATTAAGCGCGTATTAGTGTTAAACAGACTTGATGAATTTATGCGTAGATTCGGCTATTTATTTCTAAAATTATTTCAAATATACATTTAGTATTGACTGAAATAACAAAACTTATAGAATTTCAGAGATAAAATTCTGTCAAAGATTTTAGGACAATTGAACAAGTTCTTGTCGTTTTCCAAAAGACGGCGTCCCAGAACTGCGTGCATGTAGTTTCAGATGGTAACGTATCTATAAGGAATTACTCTAAGCAAGCTTGAAATTTAAAGTATGTCATTTTACCAAAATGTAACCAACATTGTTTTTAATAGAATTAAACATGTCGGAATTATTTGAGGGGAATTTTACTGAAACTATTCAGAAGAAATCTGCAGCTGAAACGCACAGAATTCTTGCTGAAACTTACGGCGACCATGCTCTGTCGGAAACAACACGCAGAGATTAGTTTGAAAGCTTGAAAAATAATGATTTTGATGTTGAATATAAAAAACGCTTTAATACACCGAAAAAGCTTGAAGATAAAATTTGTAGGCATTACTTCAAAAATTTCCATGTCAGGTACAAACTGAAATAGAAGAAGCAATAAGAGTTAGTTACAAAACAGTCTCGAAACGTATGAAATCATTAGGAATTATTAAAAATCAAGAACATTGGATGCCATACTATTTGAATTCAGGAGACGTCGAATGCCGTTTTGTCACGTGTGAACAGCTGCTTCAACGGCAGAAAAAGAAAGAATTTTTGCATCGTATCGTGACTGGAGATGAAAAGTGGATACACTACGATAACCCTAATCGTAGAAGATTGTGGGGTAAGCCCGGCCATCTAACAACATCGACGGCAAAACTGAATATCCATGGTTTGAAGTGTCTGCTTTGTATTTGGTTGTAATTTCTTATGAGCTGCCCAAACCGACCGAAACCATCACGAGAGATTGCAATCGACTACAATTTAGGCATTTATGAAAACCATTGAAGAAAAAACCAGCTGCCATACAAACAGAGACACGACAAAGTGATTTTGCATCATGCCAATGCCAGGCCACATATTGCAATGAAGTGAAAACCTACTTGGAAACTCTTAAATGGGAAATCCTAACCCACCAATCGTATTTATGGGACATTCCCTCGTCAATTGTTCCGATTATCACTTGTTTCGATCGATGGTGCATGGCCTGGCTGATCAACACTTTCATTCTCATCAAATGCACAAAATTGGTAGTCTTGTGGTTAGCATCAAATTATGTTATTTTTCCACTGAGGAAATCGAATGCTGCCAGAAAGATGAAAAAAGCAGTGATTAGCGATGGATAATGCTTTCAGAGACATGTTCCTTACTAACTTTTGTAAATGAAATAATTCTTTCCATGAAAGATCGGGAGAAATTATTCAATTAAAAATAAATTAAAACTTTAAAAAAGTAATTAGTATTTATTAATTCCGGATTGCATTAACGAAAATACTAAACAGAATTTATGTATAAATTCAGTCTTATTTTCTTAATTCTGTGACTCAAATTCAAGAGATGCGATATTGGTTTCTCTTTGAGGCCGGAACCAATTTTGGAGCACGTTAGTCATGTCAAGAGTGTTTTGAATTATTTTGAAAGGTGAGAAATAGCAAAACAAATAGACAGATTTGAACAGAACCTGATAGATAGATAGATAGATAGATAGATAGATAGATAGATAGATAGATAGATATGCTCTGCCTGAAATTGATGTACAGAGAAAGACATGTATATATATATATATAAATATATTCTGATAATTGTTGCAGTTTTGATTAGGAAAAAGTTACTGGTTTGAAAACTTAGTGTAAATAGATCAATAATAATAATAATAATAATAATAATAATAATAATAAAGCCCGGGAATCAGTATTAGCGGGTGACGAAAAGGATGATTTTTTTTTAAAGTTTTAAGGATGAAGCAGCCAAGGTGATTTAGTAGTCACATCTAAATACTTGGGAACACCCTCGATCGGAGGCCGTTTGAACCAAACAGAGCTGAGGTATTTTTAACTGGCAACCCACAAATAATAGCCAGATAAACTTGTTGATTGTCCATCTTGTATATTCTCATGAAGAAGAATATCTGGTTCTGTTGTCATTTCGCGCTCTCACTCGGTGTGACGTCATAGAACCGCATTGCAAATTTGAGAACTGCGTTTGTTATTTTTGGTATGCTTTCGAATTATTCCTAATGCTTTTAAACGTTTCGAAACTGTTGTGTGACCAACTCATAATGATTCTGGAATGATTAGAACAAAGACTTGAGTCTTCATGATGTAATGTCTCTAATTCTTCGTCTTCAAACTTTTTCAGTGTGTCAGAGCGTTCTTTATCTTCAACATCAAAATCATTATTTTTTGAAACGTCTAAAACAATCTCTCAAAGTTGTTTCTGACAGAGCATGGTCGCCGTAAGACTTAACAAGAATTCTGTGTGCTTGAGCTGCAGATTTCTTTTGAATGAAGTGCAGTAAAATTCCTCACAAAATCCGACATGTTTAACGCTATGAAAAACAATGTTGTTTCCACTTCAGAACTGTTTCGAACGTTTTTAGTTTACTTACCCATTAATAGCACTGTTATTCACATCTTTTTATCGTATTCCTGGCGTTTCGGAAGTTGTATGCTCCGGCTTTCTTTAGGCGATTGGAATTTCACACCGAACCCTTTATTTAATATTGTTTTTGATCGTTTGGATGGTTTTCTTTTAAAAAGAAATCGTCCTTTTATGATTATTTTAAAATGTTAAATGCATGCATTGAAACTATAAATTGTTTTGCAAAACAAGCTTCCCAGTATTAAGAAACTAACCAGAAATTGGTAAAAATACAAAATGGCATAATGTGTTGGTTAGATGCATAAAAATATGTTGCAGCTGAATTTATGAGCAAACTTTTTCAGTGTTGCGTGGTTGCTTTTGAGATAGAAGTCTTCGAGAATTTGAAGTTTTTGTTTATCATTTTCTTAGTGTAGTATATTGGTGTTGTCAACAAGTATTTTTCTCTATCAGGAAATTGGACAGGAATATGTTTTTAGATGTTTTGCAATAGAACCTGTATCCGTCATATGAATTGTAAGACGTTTTGATAATGTGTTCGTCAAACCAATATATGTACTGATTTTTTTGTCGGCGTACAATCTTCCAAAGGACATTTAAACGGGTATACAATGTTGGTCTTTTCGAAAACACTAGTTGACGGACAAGAGTTATTGCGCATTAGTAAGTTATATTCAGGTTTCACTGAAAATGACAGATAAGTTATTATCATTAAACTTTGTATATGATTTTTCATGCGTTCTTATGATTTAGTGTTATTATAAATTTCCCCATGGGAGCATACGAGAATTCATTTTCTCTACCGGCTTTCTTCAAAGACCTCCACAATTTGAAACTAACTCTTTTTCACAACGGCTTTCCAAATTATTTACTTGATAAACATATAAGCCTTTTTTTCATAACGTAACCAATGTTAACTACAAGCACGTGGACAAAAACAATGACATTAATATTTTCTACAAAAACTGAATGCATAGTAGTTATAAACAGAACGAATTTTCACTTCGCAACAACATCCAAAATTATACAACATCAACTAACTTAAAAAAGATACTCAACTTTCTACTACAAAAATGAAAAATTGCTCATCTCATCGTCAATAAGAACAATTCATCTGCAAAATCTAAGCTATAGAGAACCAATTTTTGTAAACAGTTTATCAATAGATACATACATTCTTAAATGACACTTAATAAAAATATAGCCGAACATGCTTGAATTCTTGTATAATTTGAATTCTGAAAAGAAAAAACTCATAAGAACACATGACAAAGTTATATCAAAAACTAAATGACATTATTGTCTGTCAGTTTTAATTAACCTGCATTAAAGAGAGATTGCTGCCCAAATACACACATTATATATATATATATATATATATATATATATATATATATATATATATAAATAAGACGACCATATTCTACACACACTCCTTCAAAACACGACTATAAACAACGGAAGTGTATGAAACCATTAAACTTATTTTGCATCAGTGATATGGTTCATGGTCAATCTGTACCAAACGGCTTCACTTAGCATATTAACAGTGCCGATAATTTTAATGAGACCTCGACTTTAATGATATAAACTTATGTATAGATGTATAGCGTATGTGTGTTGTAGTGCAGTGGATATCAGTTCAGAAGAAAAATTTGGAGAGCCGAGTTCGAATACCAGTTGACTTCGTTGCATTCGCTTATGCGTAAATACCCTTGGGAATGGTATTAATCCTCAAGCTATGGGTTAAATAACATGACAGATTGGGTTCTGTAGGCTTAGTTGGCAACCAGTCTACCGCAAAAGTAATGGCAACCTACTGTGTGAAAATCTTCTGCACAGTCAGTCATGTCTCTTGTGAGACATGAGCACCCATATGTGTATCACGTATGGCACAGATAGGTGTTTGCTTTTGGACACCATACAATAGGTGTAGTTCTAAGTGTGTGCGATCGAAATTCTTATCACGTTTTGGGATATTCGCATCATTTAATTTATGAATTTGTTTTTTTCTTTTCTTTGATTCATTGAGAGAAATAAAAGTAAAGTATAATAAAAAAATAACATTAAGATATCTCTCTCCAAAAGTTTCAGTTCAAGGGTGGCATTGTATATTTTAAAAGATTATCGCGGAAAAAAGAAAAAAATCATATTTATGAATGAATGAATAAAATTTAAATACGCTATTTGCTTCTTTTAGATAAATACTATTTTAGAATTTAAAGAAGTAAGAAATGTGACAATCGTGCTTCCATTGAAAAATGGCATCTATAATAAAAAGGGGAATGTCAGACAATAGCAAACGCTCTGGCAAAATAATCAATCGTTTAACATTGGATTATAAAAGCAGGCAATTTCAAGAGAGCATAAGAAAAGGATTTGTTAGGTTGAATGTGATTCCTACAACTCTTTCTTCTTCTTCTTCTTCTTCTTCTTCTTCTGCTTTCTTTTCCGCTTCCTCCTCCTTCTCTTTCTTCTTTGTCTTCTTCTCTGCCTCCTTCTCCTCTTCCTTATTCTTCTCCGCTTTCTCCTCTGCTTTCTTTTTCGCTTCCCCGCTCTTCTGTTCATTCTTCTTCTTCTTCATTTTCTTCACCACTTTCTCCTCTGGTTTCTTCTCCTCCTCCTACTTCTCCTCATTCTTCTTCTGCTTCTTCTTCTTTACCTCTGCTTTCTTTTCCTCCTCCTTATCCTCTTCTTTCTTCTTCTTCTTCTACTATTTCTTCGGCAGCTTCTTCTTCTACTCCCCCTACTCCTTCTTCGTTTTGTTTTCCGCCTTATCCTTTTTCTCTTTTCATGGATACTGATGGCACATTTTCCATTTGCTGTTCAAATGTTAAAACTCTTCCCAAAAATTTTGAACGTTTGAATTTTCTGTTTTCTTATGTTTATATCCTTTTTTTTATTTACTTCGCTACCCTTTCTATGAAGTCCTGTAGCTTTCTTTTTGTGTCGGCCATCCTAAGATTAAGATTACGTCCACAAATCCTGATAGGGTCTCCATCTTCTTTAGATAAGTGTCGCTGATTCATAGTCAGCATCGTTTTTTCTTGCTGACAACTACACATTCTCTCTTCTTGATAGTTTGTACTTTTTCGTTTTTCTTTATTGCGCTCTCTAGGACGTCCTGTAGTTTTCTTTCTGTGTTGGCAATCAACAGAGTGTCATTTGCTTATCTTATATTGATAAAATTATGCACTCTGATATAGAGTGTGCATCTCTTTAAAATAGCCTCGCTGAGAAAACACATCTTTGTATTACCCCCTATTTTAAATTTTATATACTTACTCAATACTTTTTCTGTCCGAATGCAGACAATTTTCTCCTAGTATACGTTCGGGATTATTCTAGCATCCCCGTCCAATTAGAACGAGTTTTCCTAGCAGTTCAAATAGATCTCTGGGTCGTATCATTATGGGAGGACAGTAGATAGCGAGTGACATTGCATTCAAAGATTTGCAGAGTGAAGTTGGCTAGAAAGTATGAAGCTAGAAAGGTTTTTCGCATTCAAGAAATACGAGAAAACAAACTGTTAGTATAAAACTTACGGCTACATCTCGTCAGTTCAAATTAAATTGATGAAATCTCGAGGAAGGTCTAGTCAGTCAGTTTAGTGTCATACGTGATAAGATAAAACGCTTGAGCGACTATGTTTTGAAAGAGACATGACTGACTGGGCAGAAAATTTTATCGCAATAAATTGCCATTACTTTTTACGATAGACTGGTTGCCAACTAAGGCTACAGAACACAATCTATCCTGTTATTTAACTTATAACTGGAGGAAAGAGAAGAATCAGTACTTTTCCCGAGGGTATTTGCGTGTAAATGAATGCAACGAAATTCAAGTATGCGCAAATACCTTTGGGAAAGTTATTTAATCCATCTCTTCTTCCTCTAGCTATGGGTTAAATGTCAGAAAAGATCGGGTTCTATAACCTTGTTTGAGAACCAGTCTACTGCAGAAATTAGTGGCAACCTACTGCGTGAAATCTTTTGCAAGTCAGTATCTTTCGAGACATCATCACCCAAGCGTGTACCACGTACGTCACTGACCAGCAATTATAGTATTAACTCTATAACCATTTTATTAGATTATTGATTAAAAATAGTATTAAGTAAATGAATTGTTGTCATGAAGAGGATTATCCTTCATCAGATCTGGCGCTGCAGAATCACAGAGAGCTTCACCAAGTAACAAAATCCAGATCACTTGTAAACTTTCAGAAGTAGCAACAATATAAATTGCACGTGTAATTAAAATCAAAAAATAATATTTGCAAGTTATCGACTTTCCATCCCCCATATTATGTCCAGTAGATAATAATATTTAACCTGAATATATCTTGTGAATTTTCTTAAAGTTGGTTCGTTATCCTTATGTACACTCTTTTTTAATTAATTAATGTCCTCATTTTATTGCATTTTTTTAATTTTAGGATTCAGAGCAGATTTTCAGTACCTGCAAGTCATCTTTGACCAAACTATTGATAATTTAATTTTTTAAGTGTTTATAACTAATATAAACGTTAAGCACTACAAAAAACGAATTTTAACGGCTATAAAAAATATTTTAAGAAATGTTTCTAAAAAAGAAACATTTCAAAACTAAATTAATTTATTTGTGCATATGTCCTTGAAATTTTATTAAAATCCGACCATTAATTGATTTTTACAAGAATATCAAAATCAAAGCATTATATCACTACACAAATATTTCCATGTTTCAGAGCAATGCTGTTCTTCTTCAGGTAATATGTTAAAATAAATATTTAAAATGTTTTATTTTGAAAATATAAGATGAATTCATGGTTGTTTAGAAAATTATGGAGTGGCAGTTTAAGAAAATGCTTTAGGTGTGTCAATATTGCTCAATCAAAAATGAGAATTAGGTAACCTTGGAGTTTTAACTTTTGGGTTGTGAACGAAGGTAGGATGACCTGGTGTCTAGATATGTCACTTATTAATTTTGTCTGGATAAGATAGTGGGACCATAGATTTTATAAAATGGGTAGACAATAATTTATAAAATGCAGGTTAGATTTTAGTTTATTTTTATTAAGAACTAGATTTTTTGCGATATACTTAGGTATGTTGTAGTATGAAAAACAATTAATAAACTACCCTCCACTAATTTTCTAAATATCCATTAATTCATATTATATTTTCAAATTAATCATTCCACCATTGTAATAACAAAATTACATATATATATATATATATATATATATATATATCTGTGTGTGTGTGTGTGTGTGTGTGTGTGTGTGTGTGTGTGTGTGTGTGTGTGTGTGACAGAACCAAACACACACCACTTGCTCTCTAGGTTTTGACCACGCCGGTCTCTTCAGATAAATTATCAAGTAAATAGAGTGAATCCGGTTCTTTGAAATATTGTCAGCTCTGAATATTCAATTCGTTTATTTTGATTATGCTTTGAGCACCTTTTGGGATCTACCGTCTGCTGGTCTGAACACCAGTTATTTTACTATATATATATAGTTTAATCATTTCACAGCAAGCGATTTTAAACTTGATATTATTAAGCCATATTAGCGAATCTATTAGTTATTAACTGTAACCTCCATTAGTGCGCAGGTGGTTACAGTTACAGAAAAGACAGGATTTAGTGGGTATTGCGGAAAGAATAAAAGATGAGTTGAACTTAAGAAGATTGCATTTAAATTTCGATTGTAGCAATCAGGGAAGGAAGTAAACGGTAGGGAGTTCTACAGGAGTGCGAGAAAAGAAACTATTCGAGTAGAGAACGCCGGTTACATTTAACAATTTCAACGTTGAAAGGCTGAGACATAGAAGCTAATCAAGTAGAACGTTTAAATTCATGTGGTTAGCTACCAGGGAAAAATCATCAAAGCAGTTGCAATGAAAATATTTGTAAAAAAGACAGAAGGAAGCCACGTCACATCGGTGAGAAAGTGACTGAAATACACACACACATATGTATATGCGCAACAAAATTAATTCAATATAATATTAGGCTTTAAATGAAATAATGTTACATTTACAAATATATATATTTATATTTATTTATTTATTGAAATTTAAATGTATTTATTTATTTACAATTTATTTAGTTATTTAAACCACGAATATTTTGATGTGAATGCAAATTAGAAATAGTGGTCCATAATATAGACTTTTCTTCTCTTACCTGTTACATCTAGTCACTTTGGCACACGTTGTTTTGAAGTATGTTTGACATTATAAATGGGCTAATATCGAAACCGCTTGAGTCGTTTACTTTATGTGATCAATATATTTGACAAGATAGAAAACTTTATTGTGACGCATTTAGTTTCCCTATAAATACCAATGCGGAGTAGTTAAAAACAGTAATAATAAAACTAAAAGTTATAAAATCCTGAATGGGATAGGGTAATGTTGTATTTTATGTACACCAAACGATACAATTTGAATTTAAACGCGTCTATCTTTAATATTGTCTGCATTTTGAAGTAAGCTGGAAACGCGTCAGCTGCTTTTCCTCGTCCATGTATGCACTGGTTTTTGTGCATTTTTACTATCAACTCTCTCATATTTTTTTATTTCTTAGAATAAATTGTGAAGAAGGGACATTAGTAGAGTTGTGCTAGAAAACAAGACCCCTGATTTCGAATACTAGTTCGAGGGCTGTTGTAAGCACAGGCCCAGAGAACCGACTGAAAGATGGTTTAGGCGTTACGGTGGAGTGAGGAAGTAAAGTAGGGAAGAAACATTTTGCTTTTTTGACTGGGGTAGGAAATGGTTTGTAAATTTTAATTTCTTTAAAACAAAACTGCTCTCCTTTAACTCCTGTCAGTGCAAACACTACATCGAATCTATAGCTGCATATAATGCTAAGAATGTTGGGTCACTGTGACGGCCAGAAAGTTTTTTTTTCTTGCCAGAATCCATCTTGCACATTTATAAATCTACCATTCGTCTATTCATTGAATATTACTGCCATATCTGATAGGGTGCTTCTGCTATTCATCTCGAGGTTGTCGAAAAAAATTCAAAGTAGGATCTGCCATGTAAGTGATCCTGATTTGGCGTCTCTACTTCAGTCACTACCTAACCGACGTGGTGTGGATTCCCTCTGTCCTTTCTAAAAATATTTCTTGGCAACTGCTCTGGCGATTTTTTATCCCTCGTACACGAAGAATATATGAAAAAATACTACTAAATAGACAGGAATGGAATAGGAATGAAGAAGACAAAATATAATTATTGATATTACATTTAAATTTGTGAAGATCAAAGCTGACTGGGAAGCAAGAAACCAGAAGATTTTCACAAGCGAAAAGCCTGAGAGAAGAAACTGTTTGCATAGAACTAACGGTTACATCAAGCCAATGCAACTGAAAAATGATGAGAATTTACTTCAAATCTTTTTTTCTTCTTTTTCATGTGCTGTGTTCTTTCTGGATGTAGGCGATTATGGACTTTCACTTGCTTCTATCCCTTGTCACTCTTAACATTTTTCCTTTTGGTATCTCTCTAAAACCCTGCTCCTCCAACCACTTGCTCAAGCCCATCAAGTATGTCTCACGCTGCTTTCTCGTGTCTCTCTTTCTCTTTATCCGTTCTGTGAGTATCCAAGCTCACCTTCCTCACTACGTACCCCAAAAATCTAAGCTGTCTCTTCATGATGCCAAATATAAGGTTTAATTATGTCATTAATTTCTCTTCGAGTTATATGTACTATCCATTGGTGTTAGTAGTTATTAAGTGATATAGTTTATTTTATTTAATAGTTTTTGTTTGTAATTCTGTAGCGCCCGTCTAAGAGATCCGAAGAAGGATGGTACTCGTTAAAACGTACAAGTTTCATTCGCTGGAAGCAGTTTTTAAACATTGATTTGAGAAAACGGTTGTATAGAGTTAACAGTTTAGATATTTCTGAACATGTTTAGTACCACGCATGATTTTCATATGAATGTTTCGAATCAATTTAAGAGGCTATTTAAGAACATGATTCGTGTTTTCCGGTTAATGTTTTGGTTTTGTAGCAATTGGTGGTGTTGGGCGAGACTAACTCTATGTTTAATTCCCTTATCTTCTACATTGAATTTGTTATAACTGATGACATTGCTGTTTTCATTTGAATTCCAGTTCATAGTTTATACTCTGGGAAGGTTTATCCTTAATTCTTTTTCTTGGAACAGTTTATAGAAGATTTTAATTTTCTGTTTAAGATCATGCTTATTCCAACAACAAATACCTATGCTCTTATCAGGACATTAGCCTCGGGAAGGGGAAACATAGTGGTTGTCTTCTATTGGTAGTTTTTTTGAGATGGCGTATGGTATGCTTAAATGGGTAGTACCTATCTTTTCACATCTATATATTCTAAGTGCTTAGTCTACGAAAAATCTTGGTTGGGGTTTACATTTCTTCTTTGTCGTACGCCTGCCGAGATGTGAAATGTTTCACTATTTGAGTCCTCGTCATACATATATAAGTTTGTGGAAACATATAGTTCCAATATTAAATCAAAGCATTCAGTCCAGTCACATCTTGCCGGACAGTTTCTCTAGATTAAGAGGGGCTTCTATTGATGTTGTCATAGGCTGCTGCTGGATTGGCGTAGTACGGATAGTTTGTAGTTCTGGGTATGACGATGAACTACATCTGGCAACAAGGCCTCTGACTCGAATTTTCGAGAAGTGTGAAACCATCTTTTAATTTCTGTTGTTCCCAGGTTCACCCTAGCACGCGGTGGTAGCATATGTTAGGGTTCCAGCTATGAGTAAATAGTTAACCTCAAACTGACTGGTATCAAAACGTTATGAAAGTATAAAAACATGTTTTTCTTGAAAAATACCAGCGATATATTTTTCTGTAAACTAATTATCAACAACACCTATTTATAGTAAAATTACCAACAGTACATTTTAAAGCAAAATACATTTTAATTATAGTTGAAGGCATACAATTGCATTCAGAATATATGTAGCTGAAACCATAAAAATAAAATAGTTTACAAAATATTTTAACTTTTTGCATTTAATAGCAAATAAATGTTAATATGCCGATAAAAAATCAACTAATCAAACAATAAAAATGATAGAACACTTTAATGATATTAATCTGTGTAAGATCTTATAATTTCTTGAAGAAATCAAACTGGATTTCAAAATATAACTTCAACAAAACTACAACATCAAACACACAAACCGGTATCTTTAGAAATGATTTCCACACAAACATGTATTATCTGAGTATCATCTACCATATGCTCAATTGTGAAAGCAGAATAATATATATCATATTTTTATTACTTCAAAACAAGAAAGAAAATTAAATTTCAGCATTAAATGACCAATAAGTTGCTGCTATGCTGTAAAACAAAAAACGTATAGTTTCCTCTTGGAGAAGCAGCCTGCGTTGTCAGGAGGCTAGTTAATATGATGCTCATTAATGCTATCACTATGATGGATCCAATTTGGATAATTCTGTATGTATGTGTAAGGGCTACCCTTTTGTTTCTATAGTGCATAAATGCGCGATAAACCAAACCTGTTAGTCATGGTTTCTGATTCAAGAATTCCTTAATGATATTCAGAAACTTTTTTTTTGAATTCGGAGAGATGGTAAACTATTTTGAAGAGTCAAATGATGTTTAGTTATTTCAAAAAGTTTTACATCTTTCTTAGCTTTTTTTATAATCATTTCACCCCAAGCAAGGAGAGTGAAAGAAAAGACCGATTGCGGGGGGTATCGAAAGCGTAAAAGATGAACGGGATAGAAGATGACAGTTGATGTTGCAATTTAATTTTTGGAGATTGTATTTATCAGGGAAGCAAATAAAAGGAAATGAGTAGAACTACTGTTGGAGTAGAAGTGTTGATTACATTTAACTGTTTCGACGGTGAAAAGGTGAGACCAATATGCCAATCTAGTAGTACGTTCAAATTCACGTAGACGCAGCACCAAGAAAAAAGATCATCAGAGAAGTTGCCTTAAAAGTATTGCAAAAAAAAAAATGGGTGGAAGTCACGCCACATCGGCGAGAAAGAGACTGAAGTCAAAATACCAAGTTTGGACAGATTATATTGCAGATGCTGCTTTTTGCCGAGAACATCGAGAGGAATAGCAGGTGTATTTTTTTATCCGCAGGTTCGTTATTTATATTTTGAGACAGACGTGGTAATTATTGGAGGTACACTGGTATATGATCCATTTCCTGCTAAGCATTAGTTTAGTGTGATCAGGGCTGAAATTTGACCCAGTGTTTTTGAGCTCAGGACATTGTTTTTCGTGTTGATTTGGATTTTAGAATGTTATTGTGATTTCTTCACTTTTCTCCATATTTCAACTCATTATCCATGCTACTGAACTTTTAATTGTTTTTAATTTTGGGGGGAGTAACTAGTTTATCAAAGCAATAACTACTGTCTTCCTTTGATTATTGTCTCAGTGCCTACCCTACCATTTTTCTTTCTCTTCTTTTTCTTTCCTCTATCGATCTTTCTAACTGGGAATTTTCGTCCTAGGAGAGTATCTTTTTCCGTCTAGATATTCTTGGAATGGTCTCACGTGTTTCGGCTAATGAAGAAATGATAACATTCTTTTATTCCTTTATGTTGTTTGGATCAAGACCGTCTACTTATACTTCGGACTTCTACTTTAACTCTTTAAAGATATCATTTAGATATTATACCCAGGTGTCTTTCGTGATTTGTGAGTGGAAGCCAGCTATTTTGTTGGTCGGTGTTGTCAATTTAGTCTGGAATTGTATACAACGTAGGAGTTTTCTACTCTAAAGTGTCACAAACTGTCTAAGCCAAGTGTCCGAAATGCTGAAGTCAGTAACCATTTTGTTATTCTTTTACAATGATGTTCACTTTTTGCATGGTCACGTTTACAGAGTAAGAGACACGACGTTTACATTTGTATGGTCACGTTTACAGAGTAAGAGACACGATATGTAGAGATATGAAGCAAAGCTAACGGCTAACAGGTGAATATTGTAGTTATCGGTGACGCATCCTCTTGGGAGTTTTGTTCCATAAAACAGCGATTCATGAGAGGAAGTTTTTTACATTTCAAAATGGAATACGAAGGAAATAAATGGGAAGGTTTCAGCAATATCTGTCTTCACAATCAGTTTTGTTCGAGTGGCCCAACCACGTTTTGGGGTCAATATTAAAGTCACTACAAATATGAAAGCTAGCTGAGAAATATTCACTCAGATATTCTGTCAAACCTTACAGTTCTATGATCCGGAGGACGATACAAAGTGAAAAAGAAAGTAGTATTGTGGACAAGTACGACGCAGAACCACTTTACAGGAGATCAGGATACTCGCCTTTTTGTAGTAGTGGTTACGGTGAGAATGATTGCAGCACATTCGTGGGTGAACCAGGGCTGGTTGTTCGATTTTTGCTGGGATTTTGTCTAGGGTGTAAAACTCTCTATTTAAGAAAGCGCCCATTCATAAACGAGGGCTGCAGTTTTGGAGGTAGTATGTTTGAGATAGGTGCTTCTGTCGTGTAGGACCTGAAGCTGTCACGCTTGGGTTTCGCGTACCAAAATATCGTTCAGTGAATGTCTTCGATTGGCACCAACTTTGACATTGATTAGTGAAGAATCTGAAGTGCCTATGGCGGGGGTAAAACTTTTCAAGATAAGATGCAAGAAAGTATTCAGAAAGATTCGCCTGATGTTTTGTTGCGTAAGGAATACGGGTGAGTTCTTTAAAGATCTGAGCTAATTCGTCGGTGACGGAGAAATCTCTACAGTACCTTCACTTTTTTTCATTCTTTTTAAGAATATTGATGTCATCACAAAGATGAAAAGAAGCAGAATGATATTCGGTGTGGTAATTTTCTAAGCGCCGAAAGTATGGGGCACACAGTAAGCTGCTTTTCTTGGCGCCGCTTAGATGTGACACAAGGCTAGTATTAGGATTAGGAGTGAGTAACGCAGGATTGTGGGTTCCTGCATTGAGATAAAGGTATCAATAAACGACAGGAAAAAGAGATCAGGTTAAACATCGAGAAGATGGAGTTCTACTTTCTAAACGTTGGAACATAAAAACCAAACGTTGATGTAGGAGTTCATGGACCTGATGTCTACTTTTGTTTTTGTAAGGTTCTGATCTTTTTAATCAATTAACTCTAGGCCAGGCGGAACAGCCACTAATGTGCAGGTGTTTACAGTAAAAGAAACGACTTGGTACAGTGGGTATTGAAGAAAGTATAAAAGATGAACAGGATTCAAGAAGATAGAAAAAGGCATTTGAAGGTGCATTTAAATTTTTGGATATTGTAACTATCAGGAAAGCAAGTAAACGGAAGAAAGTTGAACAGGTAGTAACTGCGAAAAATAAAATTGTTCGAGTAGAAGTAGCGGTTGCATTTTACTATTTCAATGGTAAAAGGTGGAACCTAGATGCTAATCTAGTAGTACCCTTAAATTAACATGGACGGGGCACGAATGAAAAAAGCTCGTTAGAGCAGTGGACATGAAAATATTTGTAGAAAAGACATAGAAGCCACGTCGCGTCAGTGAAAAAGTAACTGAATTCGAGATTCTAAACCAGGACCGATGACATAGCAGATCCTTCTTTGAATTTTGTCAAGAACCTCGAGATGAACAGCAGGATGACTTGACCAGATATGGCAACAGTATTCAATGCATGGACAAATGATAGATTTATTAATGTGTAAGATGGATTCTGACAAGAAAGACTTTTTGGTCCGAAACAGATCCAACCTTCCTAGCAGTAGATACAGCAAGGTGTCTGATATATTCGTTTAACTTCAGGTCGGTTGAAAAAAATAAGGTCAAGAAGGTGCAGTGTGTTGCTCTCAAAGAAATTTGCATCAGTCATGCTGATAGCTCGCAGGAAAGCTTCTCTATTATGGTTAATGGAGATTTTAAAAAAATGTTTTTAAAATTTACAAAATCATTATACGTCCCACTGGTCCGTTTCAAGAACAACATTCAGGTTTACTTTGTCAACCATGACTGATTTCCTATTGAGATGGGAATAAATGGTGATGCCTTCGCCATAAATGCCTACTTGGAAACTAATGACATCAGGAAGATTATTGATGAAAATCAGAAACAGCGTAGGACATAGAATAGAGACTTGAGGGATACCTGCGTTAGTCTGAAAAGATTTGTTCAGTTTATTTGTATTCATCTTTAGAAATCCGTGTGTTTTTGTAGACGGTTATGGGGATGCATGCATCAACAGACTGGATTGAATTGTCTGGAGGTACGGACGTAAGAGTATAATTTATCATGGCATCAAGAGGCTGCACCAGAGACTACTGCATGGTGCAGAACTCATTCAAAAAATACAATAGCCAGGAGATTATATAGTTGTTGGTAACTTCCTTGGATAGTTACTCAAAGGTTTGGATCCCTGACTATCAGGCAGATAAATCTAAAGCAAGAAAAACTTATACCTCTAGCACTCTTATTGAGGGGACAAATAACCCAAGAGAGAAGATACAGGCAATCTAGTGAAATTCCACGTGATCCGGTGTCTTATATGATGGTCGAACCAAGCGTTAAGGAAGGAATATTTTTTAGTGTGATTTACAGCCACATTAGTTTGAAACACCGGTCCATCTCCGATGTTAAGCAATGTCGAGTTAAGTCAGCATCTTGATGGGTGATAGCTTGGGAATATCAAAATGTGCGGGTGGATTAATGAGCTTACGGCCATATCATGTTGAAACATTGGTTGTATGATCACCAAATTCAAGCCTGGTTATTATCTAGATGGTTCACCTCTTGGGAATACCAGGTTTTGCAAACTTCGATGTGCGTTTGATGTTTTGGGATTACGGAAAAAACCACGTTGAAACACTGGTTGCCGTACGATCAACGAAATCGAGCCTGGATATTTTCTAGATGGGTAACCACTTGATGTGCGTTTAGAGTAATAGGCTTACGGCATTACCTCGTTTTAATACCTGTTGCCGTATGATCACCGACATTGAGACTGGTTATTTTCTAGATTGGTAACCACTTGGGAATACCAGGTTTTGCAAGCTTCGAGGTGCGTTTGATGTAATGGGATTACGGCAACACCACCTTAAAACACTGACTGCCGTACGATTAATGAAATCGAGCCTAGTTATTTTCTAGATTGGTAACCACTTTGGAATACTATGTTCTGTAAACTTGGATGTGCGTTTGGAGTAATAGTTTTACGGCCTCACCTCGTTGAAATACCGGTTGAAAACACTTAAAACACTGACTGCCGTACGATTAATGAAATCGTGTCTGGTTATTGTCTAGATAGATAAACACTTAGGAATACCAAGTTTTGTTAACTTGAATGTGCGTTTGAAGTAATGGGTCTACATCCACATGACGTTGAAATATTGGTTCCTGTATGATCACCGAAGTAACATCGAACCTGCTCAGTACCTAGCTGGGTGACCGCTTGGAAATAACCGGGTATCCGGGTGGTTTAATAAATAATGTTTGGGTATTGTTAACCGGAGAGCCGAGTTCCAATTCGTTATATTCACTTACGAAGAAATACCTTTGGGAAAAGTATAAATTCACCTTTTATCTCTATCTATGCGATAACTAGTAAGACTCACAAAATATTGCGTACAATGATTTCGGCATTATATAACCCATTAAGTTTGTTATGCAGCTAAACAAATCAAACAGCGAAACAAATTTTTAGTGCGCCTCACCTCTCTCTCTCTCTCTCTCTCTCTCTATATATATATATATATATATATATATATATATATATTCTTCTTTATATGCCTTGTCCTTTCAGGACGTAGCTGATCATGAAGCTTCACTTAACCTTATGTCTTACGGCTCTTGATCTTAACACTTTTTCTTTTGGTATCTCTCCCGAACCATGTTCCTTTCTTTCAATACTCTGCCCAGGTTTTGAAATGCATCCTTGGCCATGCTAATGCGCCTACGGATCTCAATGTAGCACCTTTTGTCTTCTGTTAGAATACTTACCAGGTATTTAAGTTTCTGTACCTGCTTGATTTTTGTATCCCTGATCTGTAGATGACATTTTGTTTTTCTTTTTACTGATGAACATGCATTCAGTTTTCTTGTAGTTTATATTTAGTTTTTTCTTCTCGCTTTCCTTTGCTGCGTTCTGTAGGACGTCGTGTATTTTTCTATCCGTGTCTGCTATCAGGACTGTGTCATCGACGTATCTTATATTGTTAAAGTTGTGTCCACCGCCAATGACAAATCATGGCTGGAATTTTAGTTCTCTCAAAACTGTTTCGTTATACATGTTGAATAGATCCGCTGAGAAGACACATATTTTCTTGCATACCTTTTTTGTATATCTGCTTAATTTATTCTCCGTCTGTATACAGGTGGCTTGCTGACAATATATATTATTAAAAAAAACTGCTTGTGGAACCAACAGACAACTTACCAATAGACTAAATGCCTTTAATCCAGAAAAAATTTCGAACAAAACAGCAATAAGAAAAAGACCTAAAAGGCAAGCATCTACCTACCAAATAAAGTGCACAACGACTAAATTACTTAGAAACGGTGGATGACATTAAATCCTATGAAAACATGGCCCTGGACGTAAACCAAGTTTCACGCGATCTTCAGACTTCTTTGATGTTCTCAAGTTGCGGTCCATATATAAAACATATGTATTGTTCTGGAGTAGTTTTCACACTGAAGATTATAATCGTGCTATGTCGGTTGTTAATTGACTTAACGTACCCAAAATGTTAGGAACTTAGTAATCTTCCACTGATAGCTGACTCCTTAGTATTCGGCTAACTGCCGACTAATATCAACTGCCTAGTAGTTCTACTGAACTCCAATAGAAGTCTAAAGAACTTCCACGAACTTCCCAAGTACTTCCTGTTAACTCTTATTAATATAGGAGGGAGAGTTTATAATCTGAAGAATAGGTGTGTTTTCCCATAACACCCCACTCCTAAATTTTACTCCGCAGGGGTAAAACTTTATTTTTTACAGCAATATGAATGAAGAAAAAAAATCCACTTTCTCAGCAAAAACGTAGTATATCTCCTTTGTTTTGGATCCACTTGTAATTGATCCGTTTCATTTCTTTTTCTTTTGGATCAGCGTACTCCCGGTAAAATTGTTGCTGGTGTTGGTAGTTCGAATGTGTCATAAATTACTTCCATCAGCGTTTTTTCCGTGGAACCACTGTCAACCACGTCTGAAGAGACTCTTCTGATTTGGTTAATGTTCCTCTTGCACGTAAAATTTTCTCCTTTTACCAGGTACATCATGTTGCCGACCCGCTTGTCAGTTATTTCAATTTCCCAAAACAACTTGTTCTGTCTGTAGAGTTCGAAATATTTTTTTCACCTGGGTTGTATTTTTATGTGAGCAAATCTTTCTCTGTCTTTGACTTTTTTGGCAATAACTTGTCGAATACAGATCAAACCCTACGTGCGATCATCACTTCGGCAAGCGATTGTGAAGCTGGTGTTCCATTATTTGGAGTAATCCTGTATACTTGTAGGAATTTCTGTAGGGCTTCTTCTGCGGGTATTTCTCTAGCTTTCTTTAAAGCTCTTTTAAGGATGTCAACGGATCTTTCTGCTAACCCGTTTGACCTCGGGTGATAGAGAGCTGTAGTAATGTGTTCTACATTGTACTTCTTGCAGAAATCCTTAAACTGTCTTGACGTTAACTGGCTTCCATTGTCCGTTACTATTGCGTCTGCAACACCAAACCTTGCGAACAATTCTAGTAGGAAATTCTTTGTACTTTGGGTTGTCGGTTGTCTAATTCTCTGTATCCCCAGACATTTTGAGAAGCTATTCACTACTATTATGTAATAGTATCTATTTAGTGGACCCGCAAAATCCACGTGTAACCTAGATCATAGTACGTCTGTTTTTGGCCAGAGATTAAATTTTATCGGGGTGCCTTTGCAGCAAAGGCACAGCTTTGACACTTTACAACTGTATTCTCGATGTCCCTGTCCATGTTCGGCCAATAAACAAAACTTCACATTAGGCTTTTCATCCTAGTGCCGCTCGGATGACCTGTGTGGAAATCCTTCAGCATCTGTTTTTTGTAGTGTGTAAGGGATCACTACACGTTCTCTATATAATAATACTGAGCCACACAGCAAAAACACATTTGTCGTGAACTGGTATCTCTTGGCTATTTTTTTCTTTTATTTGTAAGATATAGTTGTCCCTGGTGGCTTCTTCTTTTATTTTTTCCAAAGTTACCGGAGGTTCTCGAACTGCATTACATACAGTAATTTGTAGTTCCTCTTCAGACTTCAGTGCGGCAATTACCGTGTCTTCAAACCGTTCACTCATTTTTGGAATTAACTTGAATAACCCATCAGCGTAGCTAAATTTGTTTGATGGTATGTACTTTATACTGAAGTCATAATTTAGTAGCATCGTACCCCATCTCTCTAGTTGGTTGGTTGTATGTGTCGGCAAACCATTTTTCGATCTGAAAATCGATATTAGAGGTTTATGGTCCGTTTGTAGCTTAAAATGTCGACCGTGAATGAATCGGTGAAATTTCGCTACTGCGAATATAATGCCTAGCGCCTCTTTCTCTATCTAAGAGTAATTCTTTTCAGCCGGAAGTAGTGCCCTAGAAGCATGCGCAACTGGTTTAACTTGACCATCTGCCATTGCGTCACAGGCTACTATTATTTCTAAATCCGAATTGTAATGGGTTAAAAAGAGTTTCGCGATTAATGCTTCTTTTATCTTTTCGAATGCTTTCTGGCATTCATCAGTCCACTTCCAGGGTTTTATTTTTTTAGTAACTCATTTAAAGGTGCTCGCAGATCATACATCTTAGGGATATATACCTGATAATAATTGGCTAATCCCAAAAAAACTTTGTAGCGTGGTAATATCTTTCGGAGCCGGCATCTCCTTTATAGCCGCTGCTCGCTCTGGGTCTGGCCTTCTACCATTTTTATCGATGATCTGCCCCAGATATTTTATTTTGTTCATAAAAAACACACATTTGCTTTCCTTAAGTTTGAAACGGAATTCTTGAATTCTTGCAACTACTGCGTTTACATGTTTTATATGTTCAGCTATATTTGTGCTTCTTATTAGGATGCCGTCTAGATACGCGACGGCAAAATCTAGACCACCCAACATAGAGTCCATTACTTGCTGGAAAATGTCGGGCGCAACCTGAACATCAAAAGGTAGTCTGTTAAACTTATACCTCGATGCGTGTTTTAATATAAGAGCTTTGAAGTTTCTTTCTCTACCGGTATTTGCAGGTATGAGTCGCTGAGGTCTATTTTCGAAAATATTTTGCCTCCGTTGAGATTCGCAAAAATTTCTTCTGCTGTTGGTAGGAGATAACTGTAATCCTTAAGTGCCGCGTTTAACCCCGTCGTGAACTCAGCACGTAGACTGTCAGTGTCGCCCATTCGCTATACTGAACTTTTTCAAGTACACCGGTTTTCTCAAGTCTATCTAATTCCATATCTATCAATTCAATTCAATAGAGGTAAATGGCACATTTCTTTTTAAATACTACTTGAGCGTTTATCTTTCAATTGGAATTTTGTCTCAATCTTGGTACATGTTCCTAAACCTGGCGAGAAAACAGTAAGAAATGTTTTCTTTAGTTTACTTACGAGTTTTTCTATCTCGTTGTTTAACCTTATGACAAAAATAATTAATTGGTAGATCTCATAATTGGAATTCCGTTATCCAATTAGATTTGGGGTATCTTCGATGACAAATATTTTTCGCGTTTTTTTATTTAATGTGACGCCTGTGACAAATTCTCCGATGAGCTGTATCTTTTCACCCGTCACTGACCTCACGATTTTATTCGTTTTTATTAACGTTGGTTTCCCCAACTTCTTCCACGTATTTAGATTTATAATAGACAGATCCGACCCAGTGTCGACTTGCATTTTTTATCTTTTTGTTGTTTTTGTCGACTCTAACGACTTTTCTCGTTATTCCGTCTTCAACATGGTTGGATTTACTTTTTTTTATTTTTACGTCTTTATTTTTTGCTCTGTAGTGCGAGCTTTTGTGTCCCATTCTTCCGCAGTTGAAACATATTTTGTTCCTAAAATTGCACTCTCTGTTCCAGTGTAATCCACCGCAAGCAAAACACGGTTTCGGGAGTTTTTGATTATTTTTTCCTGGTATTTTCGTTTGATGAACTGCAATTTTAGTATTTTTTGTTGTTGTACTGACTTTCTTCTTTGTACCGTACTTTCATTATGTGTGAAACGCCAGACTGTTCAATCTTTTTTGCATCTTTTTTTACGCTAACCTGTTTTGTGCAATTCTCTGCCAAATCCTGTACTGTAATATTTAGGACGTGTTCTAATTTCGTCAGTACCATTTTTCTCATCTCTTCGTCTTTTTCAGATACGAGACCCTGAACGAATACCAAGCACTTGAAATTGTCTGCGCTCAAATCGGCCAGCTTAAATTCTTCGCAATACTTGTTTACATTTGCTGCATGTTATGTAATCATCTTAGTTTTCCTTCATTAATTTCAAACATTTCAACCTCTTGTGGAACAGAGATGTTTTTTGCTGAAAAGTTCCGTTAATATATTTACCGCCTCGGTAAACTTTAAATCACAGGTCTTTTTAGGTAAAATATAATTTACCATTTTGCTAAGTTCAGACATTACTAACTTATTTAGAAGGAGTCTCACCTTTTTTTCTGACCACGTATAGCAGTCTACGGCATATACATCTGTGTATTTTTTGTAATAATCCTCGAAAGTTACTTCGGATGTATTGTATGTGAAAGTCTCGATCGAGTTCCAAACTTTATTCTCTGGAAAAGAATCTTGAATATTTTTCTTTTCCCATTTTTCTTTTCCCATTTTTTAGTTACAGAAACCAGGTCTGGACGACAAAGTTAACCTCGCTGCCGCACTTGAAAGGGACCTCCAATCCGTAGTGACCTGGGGTAGGAAATGGTTGGTAAATTTCAATGCCTCCAAAACAAAGCTGTTATCAACTAACCACCATAGACAATCGCATCTACCTCCCATTAGCATGGGACAGGCTAGCCTCCCAGAGAGTAAAATACTACGCCTCCTTGGCCTTACACTCTCGGCGGACCTCAAATGGAATGACTATATTGAATCCATTGCCAAATCTGCTGCTATGAAAGTCGGCTCTCTGTGCAGGGCCCGGAAATTTTTCCCACCTGAAACAATTCTGCACATATACAAATCTACCATCCGCCCGTGTATTGAATATTGCTGCCATATCTGGTCGGGTGTCCCTGCTGCTCTCCTTGGGCTTCTTGACAAAATACAAAGGAGGATCTGTAACGTGGTTGATACTGACTTGGCAGACCGGCTGCAGCCGCTCTCACACCGGCGTGATGTAGCTTCCCTGTGCCTCTTCTACAAGTACTTTCATGGCTTCTGCTCCGATGAGCTTAGATCACTGGTGCCGCCCAAGCACGAATTTACACGAGATACTAGATTAGCAACTAGGTCCCACCCTTTTACAGTTAAACAAATAAGATGTAACCGTAAATTCTACTCCAACAGCTTCTTTTCTCGCGCTTCCCGCCTGTGGAACTCCCTTCCACAAGTCTGCTTTCCCGACAGTTACAATCTCCAGGTGTTTAAATGTAGGGTCAATAGACACCTCCTATCACACTAACTCCCAACTATTCTCACAACACTCTCATCTACCCAACCCTCATTCTCGGTATCCTCACCCGCCTATCACCCACCCTCTGTTACTTCCTATATTTAATCAGCCTTTCTCCACTCTACGTAGCCCCCTGCACAGTAGTGGCAGTGACATGCCTTGCTCAGGGTGAAACGTTTATAAAAAAAAAAAAAAAAAACATCCAGAATTTTTTTTGAAATTCCATTTGCATTTGTATCATATTTTGTTGAAATTTTAACTGCTTGTCGAAAATTTCCTCCTGAATTTACTCCTGGAATGTACTTTGCTATTCTAGAATTTTTGCTTGCTTTTCCGCCTGGAATTTAAAAAATTCGTGAAATAAGCCCTTAAATTCCCCCATGTTTATGCAAGAAATTTATACCACATCTTATGATGTTGAGGAGGTGGGGGTCAGACAAATTCGTAATTCGTGACCTATTGAGCAACTGTATACTGAGAATACAATATATATTTATTTTTTTTACGTGTGCGAATTTCATTGCCCCCAAAAATGTCTTTTTTAACTACTCCAGGCTTTTTTAAGTCTTCTGAGCAAAAGTTTTTTTGCTTTGTAACTTTGAGTTCTTGTTGTCAAAGTATTCGTAATTTTCTTTAGCCAACAGTCGTTTTGGTAATCTTTATTTGCCAAATTTCTTTGGCGTGAGAGAAAAAAATTCTCTCCTACTCCGCGTGACCTCGCAAAATTTTTGTCGTTGCCGATTTTGCTGTGGCGACCTTGAGAAAAAAAAAGTTTTCTCTTCTCTTCCGAGTGAATTCGTAGATCTTCGTCGCCAATTATGTTGTGGAGTAGTTTTTGCACTGAAGATTATAATCGTTCTATCGGTTGCGAATTGACTTAACGTACCCAAAATGTTAGGAACTTAGTAATCTTCCACTGAAAGTTGACCCCTTAGTATTCGGCTAACTGCCGACTAATATCAACTGCCTAGTAGTTCTACTGAACTTCAATAGAAGTCTAAAGAACTTCCATGAACTTCCCAAGTACTTCTTGTTAATGTAGGAGGGAGAGTCCATTATCTGAAGAAATGGGTGTTTCACCATAACATATATATATATATATATATATATATATATATATATATATTAAACATATACTGTTAAATATAAGGGACAATGAATATCTATTATGTTTAATCATGTGCCGTTTTAAACGTCGTATTTTGGCTTTAATTTCAGTTGTAAATAAAGACAAACATTCTCCAACATTTGGATAATTTTTTATTAATTGGCTTCTAAGCTTTCGGCTCACATGAGCCATTTTCAGAGAGGTCACCAAGGCAGTAACACAATAACATCCGCCATCATCGACGATTTTATTTTATCTAGCGGAGTTTTATGCCAACACAAAATAAAATCGTCAGTGATGGTGGATGTTATTGTGTTACCGCCTTGGTGACCTCCTATTCTTTGTCTCACTTAACAATTTTCCTCTTAATACCTCGCACCGCCTTCCACTTGCTGAATTCCCCTGCTTTCTCCTGTCCCTCGTTTCGTGAGTATTAGATTTTCCAAGCCCTCCTTCCTCATTACGTATGCCAGAAACCTCAGCTGTCTCTTCCTAAAGATAAGTTTTCTTTTCGTTTGCATCCTCTCCAAAACCTTGTTGCTCACTTATTCTCCGATTAGGTTACCGTTTCTTTCCGCGGTAGACAAGTTGCCAACCGAGGCTACAGGACCCAGTTTGACCTGCTATTTAACACTTAGGTGGGAGGAGTTGAGATTGATTCGTACTTTATCGATAGTTATTTGTGCGTAAGAGAATGTAACGAAACAGACTGGAATTCGAACTTAGATCCTTGATTTCTCATCCCAAGCTGTTGCCTATTTAAGGAATTACCGATATATAACGGATTATAATTTATATGAATGTGTTGTTCTTTATGATCATATAGATTCACCTCCGCCTAGTGTAGTATGAACCACAGCCTCACCACAGAAAGTGTTACTGTTAAGGCTTCCGTTGCAAGAAGGATGTTTTTACGGAGTAAATGGCTCTTTCCACACTCGGAATTGTTTTGACTTCTCCTATATTGGTTGCTAGAGAGCCCAGTCTGCCCAGCTATTAATTATTACGAAGGTTCCATGCCATTGCAAGAGTATTTGTGCAAATGGTGTCAAGTAGGATTTGAACTCTGCACGCTCGCCCCAATTTTAATATAAACACAAATCTTTTTGATTAATTACTGTTATATATATATATATATATATATATATATATATATATATATATATATATAACTATGGAAAATACATTCATCCAAGCATAACATAAAATTTCTTACAACAATCTCTAAAACAGTAAATGAATTAATGCAAAACAAAATAATCATAAGCTAAAACTTAAAAGAGAAATTTACTCATTTGTCACAAGACATACATAGGAGAAACCTCAAAAATTTAAATAAAATATTATATAACCAGAAATGAGATATTTAAAAAGACAACACACTCAACACAGTAATAGTTTACCGTAATGAGTCTGGTAATAATTTTAAGTAAGAAAATCTACCATTCGTCGGTGCATTTAATATTGTTGCGATATCTGGTCGGGTGCTCCTGCTATTCACCTCAAGGTGCTCGACAAAATCCAAAGAAAAATTCTGCTATATAATCGGTCATGACTTGATAGGGATCTCGACTTCAATCACTTTCTCACCTACGTCATGTGACTTCCGTCTGTCTCTTCTTCAAATATTTCCATGGCAAATGTTCTGAGGAGCTTTTTTCCTGATGCTAGGTCCACGTGAATTTCAGCGTTCTACTAGATTGGCATCTCGGTCCCACCTTTTACGGTTGAAATAGTTGAATGTAACCACCATTTCTACTCAACGGTTCATTTTCTCATACTTCCGTTTACTTGCTTTCCTGATAGATAGAATCACCAACAATTTAAATGCAACGTCAATTGCCATCTTTTATCTTTTTGAATCCCGTTTATCTTTTATCCTTTCTTCAATAGCCCATGTACTCAGTTTTTCTCTTATTGTAACCCCCTACTCACCAGTGATGGTTCAGCCTTCCTTGGGGTGAAATGATAAAAAAAAATATGAGGTGTAACAAAATAAAGAATTGAATTTATATATAAACAAGTTTTACATACATCCGCATTTGTTGATATTAGGCCTTTTCTGATTTTTTTATGTTAGCAATTAAGGCTCATCCTGAATTACATGGCACAATTTCCATTTCACCTTTCTCCACTATGAATTTTAAAATCATTTCAAACCACACAGGGTAATAATGCCACTAAGTTACACATTTGAGTTTTTGGGAATATGAGAAAAATATGCTATTAAGAGAGAAAAATAAAAGAACAAGAATTAAGAAAACAAAAGATAAGGTTTGAAATTGAATTTTAATTTTTAAAAATTAAACTTGACTGGGAAGCAAGAAACTGAGACATAGTTTTATAAACGAGACGTGCCAGAGAAGAAATTATTAGTATAGATCTTACGGTTGCATCAAGTCAATACAACTGCAAAGTGATGAGGATTTATGCGAATCTAGCCAGTTAAGTGCCATGCATAACACGATCGAAAGCGACATGACTGACTGGGCAGAAAATTTTTCCGCATTAGTCTGCCATTACTTTCTACGGTAAAGTAGTTGTCAACCAAGGTTAGAGAACCCAATCTGTCCTGCTTATTAATCCATAGCTGGAGGGAGAAGAGACCGATTAGTGCATTTCCCAAGAGTATTTCCGCGTAAGTGAATGCAACGAATTCAACTGGAATTTGAACTCGGTTCTCCAATTTCCACTACATCACAACGCACATCTAGTAATGCGTTTAAATTCGTAAAATGTCTATGTAGCATAGAGTAAAGTAAATCAAAATCATGAAATCACAGTATCCCCCTGCGCACTAGTGGCAATCCCACCTTGCTTAGCGAGAAATGATAAAAAAACTACTATAATCAGGTTGTGAGATATTTAACAACAAAAATGATCAAAAATAAAAACATAAAGGAAAAGAAACGAAATGAAAAGGGGCTAGACTCTATACTCAAAACGTGTATTTAAAAACTATTAAAACTTTTATCTTGCATTCTTCTTCGTATGCATGTGTAATCGCATCAACGTTAACATCACTTTAGTCTAATGAAATCCTAAACAACTGCACTCGTCATTGGAAAATTATTTCCACTTTCTCATTGATTTTGCTAAAATTGTTCTTAATATATAATAATTTATATATTGTTTTTTTTTTTTATATAAAACTATGCGGACCATAAATCATAATTTCTAGCACTGTATAATAGTGGTTATCAACCGGGGTCTATGTGGGGTCTACACAAAAAATGGCAAATTACGAGTCCACGGTAATATTTTTACAGTTATCTACGCCATATAAAAATAATGAAAATAGAAAGCCAACGTTAAAACTAGCAGAAAACAAAATCACATTAGACTCTTTTTTACTCTACCGGTTATTTTGATTGTGAAAGTGGTATAAAAATGTGAAGATTATATAAAGGAGGGATTAAAGGAAAAATATATAACGATTATAGTTCATTATATATATATTAATTTGATATATTAATAATGAATAATAATATTAATAAAATAAAATATAATATTGATATATTAATATAAATTAATTAATATAAATAGAAAAAATTAATGACAAAATTAATTTAATATATAAATTATATAGGGATTATATATAAAGGAAGTGTTAACAGTATCAACTTTTTTAGCAGTAGGGTCAATATCTGGCAAAATTAACTACTCTCTGGTCTGATATATATACTAATGTACATAAATGTTCCAAACACACAAGTCAATTTTTATTAAATTAGTTTTACTTCAAAATAAAGCAGATACATTTACTATTTCTATAATACATCTGTTAAAGTATTTTTTAATAAAAATAAAATAGGCTTTTTTTTCTCATCGAATGGTTATGGGTGTTCACCTATAAAAAAAAAAGATAAAAGAAAAATAAGAGTAAAAGTCGTCCATGGGTAAAAGCAGGTTGGGAACTACTGTTGTAGAAACTTGACTGAGTACTATAAAGCCACAGCTTCACTACTAAAGATGCTACTGGTATGGTTTTACGTGGTTGACGTTATTCCTGATCGGTTGTGAATTCAAAATTAGTATTGTCCTAGACTAACTGTAAATTGGAACTAGATAATCTGCTATTATTCCCTAGGAATAGGTTTGTAACATTCTAAGGATATTTGTGTGAAAGCGAATGCAACGGCTGGAATTTACACATAAATAACACTTTCTGCACTAATAACCGCCACGTTACATATACATTATTTTTATTAATCCTTCTTTCTTCTTCTATGTACCGTGGCTCTTGAGGGCGAAGGCGATCATGTACCTTCACTTACCCCTATCCCTTGCCGGTCTTAACAAGTTTTCTCTTGTTATTTCTCCCAAACCCTTCTCTGCCATTCATTTGCTCAAACCAATTAGGAGCTGTTACCCACGTCTCTCCCTCTATCCGTCCTGTGAGTATCAGATTTTCTAAGCCCTCATTCCTCAAGAAACTTCAAATGTCTCTTCCATTGTATCCTCAACATCTTTCTGAAGAAACACATTTCTGTCGCTTCGAGTCTTTTCTTCATCTTTGCGTAGATTGTCCAATATTCGCTGCTATACAAGAGGACGAATATCACGTAACAGTTCAGTACTCGTTTGTTTGTTTCAAACGAAATTTTCCTGTCTCTTTTTACCTTTTGGAACGGATTTTTGGTCATCCCAATAGGCCTTGGGATTTAAGATATAAAACTGATGACTATTCCTTAGCTGGAGATAGGAGACGAGATAGAATCATTTAAAAAAAGTAATTTCAGCTGAAGTAAGGTAATGATGCAACTAAGATGCAAGCGGTTAATGAGAAATCCCAAGAGAGAAAAAAGAACAATAAAAGAACAGTACCCGGGCAAGACGGCGATTGATGTTGCCATTAAATATTGAAAATGGTAGGTGGTAAGGAAAGAAGAAACCGGAAGAAAGTCCCACAAGCGAGAAGTGCTCGAAAATGAACTATTAGAATAGAACTTTTGATTCTAGCTAATTAAACAGTAAAACTTTGAGACCTAATTGTCAATCTAGTAATACGCTTAAATTTATTTTGTCGAGGCAATAAAATGAAAGCTCATAAGAACAGTTGCCATGAAGATATTTGTATAAAAAGCAGAAGAAAACCATGAAATGATGGCGGGAAATTCGATAAAACAAGATTGATTACATTACAAAACAAAATCTTTTTTGCACTTTGTCAAGAATCTGGGGAAATATAGCAGAAACACCAATTCTTCTAACTTCTTTAATCCCGTTAATATTTTATCCTTTCTTTAATAGCCCCTCTACACATTCATTTATCTCACAGTAACCCTCTGCACACTCGTGGTGGTCCCGCTCTGCTTGATTGAAAAAAAAAACATTCCAGTATAGGAGATAATGATAAAAATATAAACAATAAAGAAAATAAAGTAAATAAAATCGGCTCGACTCTAAGTCCAAACCACGTATTAAAAAAATAAATTAAAATGTTTAGCTTGCATTTTTCTTCGTATGCATCTGTAATCCCATCAACGTTAGCATCTCTTTCAACTAAGTACCATTCATGATACACGCTTGGGCGCTCATGTCTCGAAATAGACATGACTGACTGAACAGAAGATTTTCCTGCAGTAGGTTACCATTACTTTATGTGGTAGACTGGTTGCCAAACAAGGCGATAGAATCAAATCTGTTCTGCTATTTAACCAATAGCTGAAGGGAAAAGCGGCGGATTAATGCCGTTGCCAAGAATATTTGGGCCTAAGTGAATGCAACGAACTAAAATGAAATCCGAAATCGGCTCTCCGATTTCTCTTTCTGGGCCGATTTTCACTGCACCACAGTGCATCACTTTATTCCGATGAAATCCTAAAGACCCGGTACACATACAAAAATTGTTTCCAAATTTTCTATGATACCAGACATGACAGCAATATTCAACGGATGGACGAATGGTAACTTTGTCAAGGCTAATTGTGTGAAAGCGAACGCAACAGCCTCGGTTAGAATTTGACTTCGAACAGTACCATTTCCGGTGCCAATAACTGCTACATCCTAGGGCATGAAATGAATTGCAGACAGAATCATGGCTATGGGAGAAAAAGAAGAAAATGATGAAAGCCATAAGATTTCATCGAAGATATGTGACATTTTGTGATAAAAAGTCGAGTCGGAACAATGAGGAAATAGTTTATGAAGAGCAGCCTTTGATTTCAGGCTGAATATCCTTACCGACCATAGACATCCATTCATTTGCTATTATATCTCTTTCAATCGATATCACACCATTCCCGCTCTTCTCTGTTTCGTCTACATTTCTATCTCTCTTACACGCCTCAACCTCCATCTCCAACCGCCTCTTTCTTTTTTTTCGGACTACTAAAACTGCTGCTTCTCTGTCGACGCTGAACGCTTGCTGTGAAAGAGGGCAGATTTCTTGAGACGAAAACAAAGTGAACATTCCTCTTTAGTCGCACACGTGGATTTGTCCCATTGTCAATAGGTTTCTTTTCATTTATTTTCTAATTGTTTCCATGGTTGAAACACTGCCAAACATGAGAGCTTACTCAGCGTCACCATCGCACGCTTACGTATAGATGATTCCAAATATGAATTATATACGGCATTTTCAGGCAAAGTATAAACCACACTTTTTCAAACCAGTGTGACGCGAGATTTTTCTGTAATTAACTCACCGTTCTTACTAATGGCCAACTAAATTTGTCATTTAGTTTCATTTTTATGTACATTTTCTATTATTTGTCATAAATGTAAAGAATTTAGTGTGTCAGGAAAAAAATACTTTATAAAAGAATTGCAAAAAGTTTGGAAATCATTAGCATAGACACGGGTACTCGCTGAATGTAAATAAAGATATATATATATATATATATATATATATATATATATATATATATATTCTACGTGGCGTAGTAGTTGCCAAGCTTGACTTGAAGCATCACTTTTAACAGATTAGTCAATTTGAATCTCGCAGGTGCTCCAAAATTACAGTCTTGTGCCACATTTTTAGTAAATTACTATATGTATATTTATGTATGTATGTGCGTTTGCTCATACATATTTCGTGACTGATCAAATGTTATTTTACGGATTATCAACCCTTGTGGGTTATTTAAGATCGAAACATATTTTTGATTGTAGGAAGTTGCATACAGTAGCCGGTGTTGCCAGTGAACAAACGAGAGCTTAACTTTTCTGAGTGATTTGACCGTGGGTTAAGATATGCTGTGAATGAAACGTTAAAATATAAGGTTTAAAATTGTTCACTTAAATGTTATTATGTTATTTTTTTCTTCTCATTATCCTTACATTTCTGTTCAAGTTTTAGTTTATTTCCTTTCGCAATTAGGACAGGAACTACATATAAATAATGAATATACTGAGATAGATAGATAGATAGATAGATAGATAGATAGATAGATAGATAGATAGATAGATAAATAATGAATCCATTGGGATAGCAAGCTAGATACATAGATAGACAAGAAAAGATAGATAGATAGATAGATAGATAGATAGATAGATAGATAGATACATACATACATACATACATACATACATAATGAATCCATTGGGATAGCTAGTTCGCAAGCTAGCTATCTACATAGATAGATAAGAAAAGACTAAGATAGATAGATAGATAGATAGATAGATAGATAGATAGATAGATAGATAGATAGGTTTTTATTCATATAAATATGTCTGTTCTTGTGCATATATGAAATATATTAACAAGAAACCATCTCGTTGAATAAAAAGCAAACTAGTAAATATTCGTAGGTTTTGAATTGCATAGACATCTATCGATCTTTCTATTCAGCTCCAAGCAAACAGAAAAGAAAGGAAAAAAATATCCGCAAATATTTTAGTTTCCACATTTTGCCTACCTGTCTAACTCTTTTTCTTGCATTTGCTCGTGGCAATTAAAACTCAGTTCAGTGAAAAAGTATTCAAGTTCTTTTGTAAATAAGTAAGCATATTCCTATATATATATATATATATATATATATATATATATATAGATAGATAGATAGATAGATAGATAGATAGATAGATAGATAGATAAAGTTCTAAAAATCATTTTTCACCATAAAAGTTGCGTTTGTCAGGTAAATTTATTAAATTCATTCATATGACAGCTACATAAAAAGGCTAATCAAAACTTATCAATTCACACACACATGCACATACATATATATATTTTCTTTCTCCCTATCTATCTATCTATCTATCTATCTATCTATCTATCTATCTATCTATCTATCTATCTATCGCTAGATAGATAAAAGCACTGCAAATTATCTTTCGATATGAAAGTTGAGTTTGTCAGGTTAAGATAAATCTATTAAGTTCATTAACATGACAGATACATACAAATGTCTAATTAAAGCTTATTAATATATACATATATATGCTTTGTGTGTGTGTATGTGTGTGATTGTGAATGTGTGCTTGTGTATGTTTAAATTTAAGTAACTTACCTTCAGCGCAGAGAGATGATGATGTAGAAGTCGGCAGAAAATGAAACGTGTTGTGCGGCGGGAAAAGTCGAAACTGATGGATGTAGTGATTAGATTTTTAGGAAGAATCGAAACGCTAATAACAATCGATAGATGTATAGATGTCTATCAAGGCGCAGACCCCAACCCCCACTCGGAACAATGACTAAAGAACCGATCAAAAGAGAAAAAAATGAAAACCCACTAGGAATGAGATTAAATATGCTGTAGTTTGGGAACGAAAAAAAGGTTTACTTCAGGTACAATTCACAGGTCACAATATATATATATATATATATATATAACAATATCTCAAACTGTAGATATGAATAGGCACTTTAAAATCAGACGTTGTATGTTAGGGTTTTCTCTGTTTAAACGAGACGCGTGGTGGCTTGTCGGTTAGGTCTGTGTCTGTGTGAGCGTTATTTTTATTACTTTATTGTATCCGTGTGTTCGCATGTCTCCGTTTATATCAACATAACGACAAAGTAACAAAAAAAGATTCCTTCCCTTCCTTATTTCATAGGATTATCTCATAACGGACGCATGGATATACTACAAAACATCGGTGAGTTTATTTTAATTTTTTTTTACTTCTTGCTAAAAAAAAAAGAAAGTTAAAGAAACAATCCCCCCCCACAAAAAACAAAAAAAAACAAAAACAAAATATTTGCAAAAATTTACAAAAAAAATGGTTTATGCTTTTATAAATGTGATATTTTTATGTTTTTATAAATGTGATATTTACTTTTTTAACTTTTGTTTCTAAAAAACATATAACCAAATGGAAAATATCTGATTTGAAATGCTAGAAAAAAACAAAGTACAAAAAAAAAGAAAAAGTTTTTTATTATATCAAATATTGTATGGTGAGTCAATTCAATAAATAAAAAAAGAAAAAAAAAACAAGCAAAAAAAAAAACAACAACAAAAAACGGCGGTAAAATACAAAAATACAATCATGGAAAGAAAGTTGGTTAACTTAAACTTCTAGACGCAGCGGCCCAAAAATTAATTTAAAGTTAAATGTCGCTTTGTTGTGATTGTTGTTACTATACAATGTATAATTATTTACTGACGTTTGTTCGTATTTCTTTCTCACATCCATCCAATAAAAAACATTATCTAATCTGGAAAAGTTCATTTGATGGACGTAACGTGTCACATTTTTTTCCATTTCGCCTTTCAGTTATATTCATCACTCATAACAATATAGTCACGCCTATATAAGTACAAACATATATATGGGCACACATTGTAATAAAAGGTTCTTAATTAGAAATGCATGTCGTTTACATATTAATTCTAATTCTAATTTACATTTGCCTGTTGTAACATGTTCTCACATGCTATGATTTAATAATTGTAAATGAATATTTGGTTTTTCTTTCTATTTTTACCATAACACTCCCGGTGAGCATCCTTTGGCATTTCTTAGTTGTTAATGAATCCTTTTTTGGGGGCGCGTATAACCATTCCTTACACAATACCCAGGATTTTTATGTCCCTCTATTTCTGAAGCCGTCAACACCTTAATTCAATACTAAAATAACGAAGACGTGAATATCAGTCTGAAAACACCGCATCTAATATTTACATTTGCTAGTATGTATCGGAATTTGAGATAATTAAATGCATATAAAAAAGAAATCTCTAACTACGCTAAAAACGAGGACACACACACAGACATACACACACAGAGACACACACACTTTCTCTCTCTCTCTCTCTCTCTCTCTCACACATACACACACACATAAATCTTATTTGGCTATCAACTTTTCTTTCAAACATCTTTCATTGAATACGGCCGACAAGGAAGATTAATTTTTTTTATTAAGATTTTCCAGTGTCAAAATATCTTTTCCCGTTTTATAAGAATATAAAAATTGGGCATAATTTTTATTGTTTCAAGCGCTTTCGGCCGCTTCTATAGCAATTTTCTAGGGTGTTTTTTTTTCTCTGGTGTTATTTTTTCCTCATGCCTTGACTGTTACGTAGTAATTTATTTTTATGTTGTTTTTGAAAAGGGTGCGTTAATTCCAAGCCCTCAGCTGTCGCGCCGGACTGGAATTCTCGTGAGCGTCTTTCAATAAAAAAAAAAGGAACTTTCAACACTCTATTTCTACTATTAAATGATGTATGGTGGATAGTAGAAGATAAATATTTGATATATATGTCCTCACGAATAGCGAGATGTTTTTGATATAGTGTTTTCTAAGGCGATTTTAGGCCAGAATGACCATTCCAAATAAATTTGGCTGAATAATAATATCAAACTTCTGTCGATCCAATATTTTACTAAGTTTTTCAAATGTCTCAGTTGTTTTATCTCTCACCCGCCTCTCTCTCTCTCTCTGTGTCTCTGTATATATATCTATATCTATCTATCTATATATATATATATATAGATAATAATTTTTTGATCTGGGATATTTATATTACTTCAACTGTTATATTTTGTGGATACCCGTATTTGAGTAGATATTATGTTTATTTTAAACAGTATTTATTTTAGTCTGCACACTCAATAAAAATTATTAAAGAAAAAGCGCACTTTGGCATGATTCAAACCGGCGCTTCGCTGTCCAGGAGACACCGGCATTTAATCTGGTGGTCTGACAATTCGACTCTGAAGATCTTTACAATAAAAGAGAACACATGGACTTTAATAATTTTCTCGAGTGCGCAAACCGGTGGATGTAGTAAAATGATGCTGCAAATAAACAGAGCGTCTACTAAAACACGGGTATCCACTAAAAATATTTAGAGCAATAAAAATAGATTGGATTAAAAAATGAAGTCCAATAGTTATACATGCATTTATATAATGGCTGGCCACTCGTATTCGAGGATACCCGTCTATCGGGGCGGCTAGCAAATCCCCATTGTAGACGTCTGTCCAACAGAGCCCACCTGTTGTTTATACTTCAATTATATTGGGCGGACCTTAGTTACAGTTTTGGGGAGAGAGCGCGTTATCTAGAGTGAACAACAGTCTGAACAAAGCCTAGAGGATCAAAACCATCGGTAATGATGATTTATGATTTTGAGCTAGCCCAACCATCAACAGCTCCTCAAAGAGAACCGTCTACCCAATTTCATTCACAAGACTTGGGTCAACCCGTTGTATGGCTTTCAGGTACTTTCCAAAGATGCCGCACGCTGGAATCGCCTTTGCTAGTAACAAGAAGTTACGTTTCTGACAAATCAACCATGGTGAGATTCGAACCCAGGCTTCATGGTCAGAAAGCGAAAGTTCTAACCACTTGGCCACGCGCCTAATCAACGCACGCACACGCACGCGCGCGCACGCACACACACACACACACACATATTATACTATTAATAATATACTATTATTTTTATACTATTATATATTATACTTTATCCCTAAGATTATACTACTAGTATTATTATTGTTGTTATTATTATAGACCAGATACGAAACTAGGAGAAAAAAAAAAGAAAATGATAAAATTTGGGAAATATTCATGAAAATAAAAATGTTGAATAAAATGCAAGATAAAAATAAATTATATTTATATATATTTTCCCAATTTTATCATTTTCGTTTTTTCTCCTAGTTTCGCATCTGGTCTATTTGTTTATAATACTAACAATAATAATAATATTATTATTAATATAATCGGCTTCTATATATAATCGCCTGGACCCTGGATAGGTCATTGCATTCTTACCGCGAAAGGACCAAATTTTGACCAAATAGGGCGCTATCTTTATCTCAAGAGATAAACGGACGCCGAATTAATCATGTTTTATTATTTTTTCCTCTATCCCCAATTAAATGACTCACTAGAAAACTAAGAAAAGAGAAAAATGAACAAGGTACTTTCTTTACTTATGGGGAAACATATCAATGAACAAAGTGAATTATCAAAAAGCCGGTATGATTGGATGACACTATTTTAACATTCACTGCAGCCGCATCAGAAATCGAATGGAAGAAACTAAAATCCCCGAATACAATAAAAATATATTTAGACTTGATTCTTTTCAAAGGGAATTCATTTTTCTTATGAACGATTGTATTCTCTTCGAGAGGTCTCTTTTTGTTTGGTTTGTTTTATCGTTGTCTTTCGACCTCTTTTTATCGGTTGCATTCAGCTTCCTGGCTTCTGTATAGGCGCTTAAAATAGGCTGGATTTAAAGGAAGTGCATACACCTTAGGCGCGTGTTTGTAAAATTACAATTTGAGAGGTAAATAAAAAAAGAACACACCTCTCTCTCCTTCTCTCTCTCTTAGTACTAGCAACACACTCG